>NDGN011552697.1:0-25448 GCA_002564285.1 Tympanoctomys barrerae | reverse complement strand
GAAAGAAAGAAAGAAAGAAAGAAAGAAAGAAAGAAAGACAGACAGACAGACAGACAGACAGACGGACGGACAACTACTAGTTCTTACCAAGTGCCAGGCTCTGTTCCAAAATTTTATAAATATTAACACATTTAATACCCAACAATTCTATTAGGTAAGTATGATTCTTATCTCCAGTTAACAGACAAGAACTGAAGTTTGTTTAAGGTCATCTAGTTAGTAAGTGGGGAGGCAAGTTTCCTAACCTAGATGAACCTACTTCGCTATCTGTAAATTAACATGGGGTGGTATAATATGGGAACGTAGTTTTTAATGCATAGCACAATGGTAGTTTTCATTATCATAATTTCAATATCAATTATAATGTACTGTTACAAAAATATTGGATTCCGAACTTGAAATATGAAGGATCCAGGAATGTTAAGATGATACACTCTAACTTTAAGAGAGTTTAATGGGCTCAGAAGATAGCTCAGCAGTCTAAGCACCTGCCTGGAAAGTACAAGGATCTGGTTTGGATCCCTGATACTGTATGCTGGGCCGGCCCCGCAACCTTGGGAACACTGTGCCAGTCACTGAAAATCAAGCATGGTGTCACACTCCTGTAATCCCAACACTGGGGAGGCTGAAACAGGAGGATCACTACAAGTCTGAGTTGCATAGTGAGACTTTGTACCACATTAATTAATTAATTAATTGATTGAAAGAGATTCATATCTTACTGGAGAGAGATTACCAGTATGTATGATGTGGTACATAAATTAAGATCCCAAAACAGTTTAGGTAAGTTTAGGGCCCCAGCCACATTTTCTAAATTGAGAGAAAAATGACATTGTTAAGGATTAAAATAAACTTGTATATCACTGAGTTATGATGCTGAAAGTATCTAAGAGATCATTCAGTTTAAACTGTTACTTTTATAAATGAGTAATTAAGCCTTGTCAAAGCAAAATGATTGAACCAAGATTTTACACATAATTATGGCAAGAATATCTAGAGACTTTCTAGCAGGAAGGAAAACAAAGGACATCAGTAAATTTACTCAGAGGAACATGCTAGGATTTCAAAGCACAGCTTTTAAATCTTTCTCCTCTGTAATTTTCAGGGTACATAGCTTGCAAACAATTAATACATTTACCTGTAAGTATATAATAATTATCTTGGTGTGAAAATTTGTTCATGGATAGTATATAGAATACAACAGATTTCCTTCTTTTTTATTTTTTTAATGTATTTAGTACAATGTCTACAGGGTCTCACTACACTGATCAGCCTCATAGTGAATTTCCTGTTTTTAGTCTCCCAAACACTGGAATTACAGGTGCATGCCGCCACACCCAGTCTCAATTGCCATCTCAACAGGCCGGCACAGTACTCTGGGAATTGAACCCCAGTTTCTGTGTCTGCCTAAGCAGATGCTTTAATCTTCTGAGTTATCTGCTGACCCTAGATTTCTTGTTTTAATACTGTTTCTTGAAACCATGCTAAAAATTGTTAATCTTCACTTATTTGAAAAGAGTTTGTGTAACTGTTAATATTTGTTATTTTCACATTTGGCAGAATTTATCTCTGTCTTAGTTCCTTTCCTCTTCTTGCCAAGACAGGATACCCAATGCCCAAATTAAATAGGAAAGTTTGCTTAGCTCACAGTTGGTGGAGGTTTCAGTCCATACTGGACTGGCTCCAAGGCAGAGTGGTCTGTGGCAGAGCGTAATGGCTCATGGTGTGGAAAACAGCAAAGCAGCAAGGGCAAAAAGGAGGAGGAAAGAGTGAGCCTCTTTCCCTCCCTCATATTGAACACAGGCTTCCTGCCCCGGGACGGGGTAGTGCTCACACCCATAATCCCAGCATTGCACCATGAATCAATCAGAAACTCTGGAAGCTGCCCCTGTGACTATGTGAGGTTTCGGGGTTGGGGGGGGGGACTTCTAGATACAATCATAACAATCAATGAAACCACAGTGACCTGAAGTTTTCTTGGTGAGGTCATTAGAAATTCACTACCTTTAATAGATATACAGTATGGTTTTGTAGATTACTTGTTTTTCTGGAATAAGATTTGATAGTTTGCATATCTTAAGGAATTTATTTTACTTAGGGTGTCAAATACTTTTAGCAGAAGTTGTTTATATTTCCTACAGAATTTTCTCCTGTTTATAGGCTCTATAGGGATACAACTTCCCTTCCATTCTGATTTTGATAACTTTTTCATTCTTTCATTAATCTTGCTAGAGCGTTATTGGTTTTACTGTCAGCAATTTTTGAACTTCTGATTCTTCTCTAATTCCTTTTCCTATTTTCAGAAATATTTTCTTTCATCTGCTTACTTTGGTTTCAATCACTATCTCTTCAGGTTTCTTAGCCTGGAAGCTGCAGTCATTAATACGAAGTCTTGTATTTGAATACAGATGTAGGGATGTGTTAAAGTTCCTTAAGTTCCGCTTTGGAGAATGCAGCAGAGGTAGCTGTGATGCGGATTATTTCCATTAACTGCAAAATATATGCTAACTTTCTTCTGATTTTTTACTTTGTCCAGTGGGTGGTTTAGAAAAATGTTTTTTACTTCACAAATATTTTCATATTTCCAGAGATGACTCTGTTATTGATCACTAGTTTAATTTTATTGTCCTCAAAGAGTGTACTTCTGTGAGTACACTCTTTTAATTTTATTAAAATTTGATCTATGGATCAGAATACTCTTTTTTTCTTGTGGTACTGTGGATTGAACTCAGGTCCTTGCTCTTGCCAAGGAAGCACTTATTCCACTGAGCCATCTCTCCCCGGCCTTTTTTTTTTTTTTTTTNTGTCTTGGTATGTACTATACATGAAGTTAAAGTATTTTGATCTTAATGGGTAAAATGTTCTATAAAGGTATACTATCCCCAGTTGGTGGCTAATTTTGTATTAGTCTTCTATACAAATTTTCTACACACTTTAATTATTCTGAGAAAGGTACTAGGATCTCTGTCTTTAATTGTGAGTTTCTGTAGTTCTTCTTACTGCTTTGTAGTTTCAGAAAACTAACTCTGTCTGTTCAACTGAACAAGTGTACTAAGCTGTAACCAAATTTACCTTTCATAAGACCTTGAAGCTCAAGATTATAGGAGAGGAAATTACAGGGGTCACCGTGCGTGTTTCCTTTCTCTCCAGTCCATTGTATCTGCTGTCTGATGTCCATTCTTGAAATCCATTCTTTTATATATTTCATCCTATTCATGTTCTTTTGTAATGTGTATGGACAAATGTAGGCCCAGTTATTCCATTTTTGCTGGAAGTACAGTTGCCTTAGGGTTATATTTGTACCAATCACCAGCACAAAATATATGTTCTATATAACTTGCTTGTGGTCTTGGAACTGTTTAAAAGAGAACTGGTCATCGTTACATACCACCAGGGACTGTGTTATTGGGAAGAAATGCACTACTTGTAGACAGGGACAATTGTGTGTAGAAGGGCAGTTGAGGAGAAACAACTTATATTCATCTTTGTGTTCTGTAGTTCTAGCACTCTTCTAGACATACAGTTTGTTTGGATCAATTTTTTTTTAAGTTTTTAAAAAATTATTCAGTTAGTTAGTTAGTACAGGGTCTGTTTACACAGTTTGCACTCGAAGTGGTCCTCTTGTCTCAGCCTCCTCAGCACTAGGATTACAGGCATGCCCCACTAAGCCCAAGAGGGGCCAGCAAAACATGTGGTAGTAGGAATAGAACCTGGGTCCTTGTGCTTGCCAGGCAGGTGCTTAGACCAGCAAGCTATCTCCCCAGCTCCTGAATCAATGTTTAGCTAAATGAACTTGAACTAATTCAAGTAGTTGATCTGGTAAATATTTGATTTATTTGAATTTTGAAGTGGTATGTATTAGAATTTATAAAAGTGAGTACCTATCAGTACAGATTATAAGCTGTATATTGAATAAAAACTAGTTAAATAGTAGAACTAAGCCACTGAATGCCTCCTAACATGTGTCAGTGTTCTATTTTAAAGACTGGAGAATAAATAGAAATATATCACCTCACAAGGTTTAAGGAGAGGTTTGCTGAATTAAGAAACATCTATTCTTTCAGACATGGTTAAAGTTCAGATTAGCATTAGGAATGGAAGGTCATAGTTTTCTTTCTAGAGCAGCTCTTATCTAGTCCAAATCAGAGCAGTGGGCTGGTCATAGCTAGTTTACCAAAGTTTTTCATGGGGTGGTTTTCCTTCCATTAGTGGCCTCTCTCCCACCCAGGGCCTTTGCTCTTCCTTTTCCCCTAGAATCTTCCCATGGTCTATCCTTTCTTTTTTCTTTTTCTTTTCTTTTTTTTTTTTGGGGGGGGGTCCAGAACCAGGGATGGAATTCAGGCCCTTACACTTGCCAGGGAAGCACTTATTCTACTGAGCCATTTTGTTGGCCCCCCATGGTCTATCCTTGTGTGTCTACACTTCACCATAGTGCCAAACTCTAGCAAAATATTCAATCCCCTATGAGCCTAACTAGTTTTCTCCATGGGAAAACTCCTTCTCTTACGTTATTTTGTGATTAATATATGCTACTTCTTTTATGGCACTGATATTGTTTTATCATTCCTTTTTATTAGTTCTGTCTGTTGTCTTTTCTGTTAAGCTCATTATAGGTAGAGTCCACATGGCGTCTATCCATTTCCTCATAGAGTTGTCAAAAAATATAGCACATGCTAGATGCTACATATGTTTGTTAAATTAGTCCAGGAGTTAATGAATACTTGTAAGAAGTTTCATTTTATACTGAGCTTCTACATGCAGACTGTAAGTTCTCTACTCTTTTGCTAAACACTAAAGAAAGGAGGACCTTGTAGGTGGTGCTCAGTGAATAAAAGGACCCAGTGAGCAAGAAGTGGAAGAAGCCTGAGAGGTGGCAGAAGGCTCAGAAATCGAGTCTGGACAGGCGGTAGTCATTTGGTGGCCATTTGCTCAGTGAATGCTGAAAGGATTTGGTGAGATTTGGGGTGCTATATTGAAAAGTAACTAGTGTTTTCCTGTTATTTTCTGAAAAATTGAGAATGTTTCCTAGTGAAGGAATATTTTCAGGAAGCTGTGGGCTGACTGGTCGGCCCGCGTACGAGTGGCATGTGGCTGGGGCAGATGGGAGTGTAGAGGGCAGACACGAAGGCAGGGGAGGGACTGCGGGTGTGGGCTGCACAGAGGAACACTGAGAGTGACAGGGAGGCCAGGTGGGCTGAAGGGCTGTGGGAAGGCAAACCGCCCAAGGACGATAGCCTTGTGGTGTACGCTGGTGAAATACAGAGGAAAAGAGTCTCCCAACACATTAGCTCAGCTAGAAATTTTAAAAGATCAGATGTCCTTCTAATTTCCTCAGTTCAACTTAAAAGGAATTGTGATTTAAAAAGAAAAGATGAGGGTATCAGCCTTGAGACTCTGGCACCAAAAGGTCGCTAGTGTGAACTAATCCTTCATCACCAAGGTTCACAGGCAGAAAAAGTGAGTGACCCCAATCATGCAGTTCCTCCAAAAGATTACAGGGCAGAAAATCTTCATCTTTGCTACCAAATGGTTTGCTACAGTTTGTACCTTGTTCTGTACCACTTGGATTTCCTAGGTCAATTAAATGCATAATTCATAAATTATGGTCTGTATTTTCCTCCCATTTCCTCCATCCACCTCTTAGCTCCCAAAACACATGAATAGATCCAGAGCACACCTTCCCCGGGTGTCTTACCCCTTCCTTGGGATTCCCACAGAGGCCCCCAGGGCTGGGGGACCTCCTTCCCCTCTGTAGCCTGCTCTCCTACGTAAAGGGACTCAGAATATGTCTTCACATTCTACTTCTGTTCTATTCAGTGCTTCCACCAGTCTTTTCTTGTATGAAACAACACAAACATTTCTGGGATTACTGTATTTCATCTCCGTGCTGCCCACTGTTAGCTCTCAAGAACATACAAATGCATGATTTTATTTTCATTACTATAGTGATCCTATCTAGCATGAGAGATACATGGACTTTTCCCAATACAGGCAGCGCAAAGGTCTTCTAACTACTCCTAAAATGTTAGATAAGAAGCCGCCCATATTTTGCTCACAAAGCCCTCTTTTGTGTAGTCTTCGGGTATAAACAACACACAGCACAATAATGGTGAGAGAACTGTGGGGGAAGCGAAGACGATGTCTGTGTCTTAAATAACTGACAGGAGAACAGGATATTAAAAGGTACCGTGAGTGTGCATGCATTTCTCACACAGTAGGCAGTGCAGACAGCTCTGTGGGGAGTGTGTGTGTGTGTGTGTGTGTGTGCGCACCACTGCCTTCCATTTCACCACTTTTCACAAGCTATTCAATTTTTGCCTCTGTGGCCTACCCCTCAGTTCTTCTGGTAGAAATATTTTTCACATCTCTCTCCCTCCTACCTCTTCCCCCGCACAGGCACTCACTTATGCTATGCGCAGTCTCCCCAGACCCGGATGCAGGCAGGGGAACACGGATGGGGTGGCTTTTCACGAGTGTGGGAACGAGAATCCTTCCCAATGAAAACATCTGTCTCTGTTCAAGTCATGCCCAGTTATCCCCCAAAAGAAATGTTCTGATTAACTTTTTTTAAAGTCTTAAGATAGCAGTTTGTGTAGCAGATCTAATTAAGAACTTTATGTAACAGATCTGCAGGGTGGTTTTTTTTTTTTTTTTTTTTTTNTTCCTTCTTCATCTGGGTTCTTTGAGCTCAGTCTGAGTGGTACCAGCTTGCACTATGCAGCGGCCAAGTGCTTCCCCGGCTGAGAACTATGAGCTTTTGTGGGATACTATCGCTTCCTTAAAACAATGCGAGCAAGCTATGCAACACGCGTTCATTCCGGTAAGGGTGCTTGCTTTATTTTCTTAGGGATTATTTTAGATTTTTCCTCCTTACCATTCTATCCAGAGAAGCACATGCATTCTATGCATTTAAGGACATAATATCTTGTCTGTGAGTCTTACTCAAGATAAGCATGTGTCTGTTTTTATTTGCTTGGTATGAAATCAGAACTTAGTATGGCCAAATGTTGATCAATAAAAAAGACTAAACAGTGATCCAAATCAATTTGTCCCACTAAAAATAATGGCCCCTAATAGTAGTATATATATTTTTTAAAAAGGTAAAAGTATTCCTTGTATTCAAATTTAAAACAGCCTAAAATATATATTTGCTGCTTGACTCCCCAAACTACTTAGAATTGCTTCAATATATTTGACAATTGAGTTTGATATATAGATATAGTCATTAATTAGTTTTAAAATTTCTGTTCTTTGCTAATTTGAGTAAAATCCCCACAAAATTTCTCTTGAAGTATGATTATTTTTTTAAAGAGTGGCACAATATTTAGACTTGTGAGCATGTTAGGATGTACAGGTATATAAATTACTACGGAATTCAGTGCTATATGTGATGTTATGAAATGTTTGTGCTTATGGTTTATCTGCCTAGAGGGACGCAACTGACCACATTTGATGAGGTCACAGGAAAGAAATAGAAACTGAAAGAAAAGAATTAAAATATTTGATTATTTAAATTGACTATTTTAAAGTATTTAGGTAACCAATTAGAAATGAGAGAACAATTTTCAAAGTAAATCTTTGCTAAAACTTATTTTTAACTTCATCAAGAAAAATGTTATTTATGACATATGGTTTCATCAATAGTTGGAATACATAAGCCTTTGTTGAAGTTCAATCTATTTTCGGTTTTCTCAAGTTAGATGTTGTATTTTTCTCTACAACTTGGGACTCACCTAAATGTTTCAAAGACTATGAGACATTTGAAGTTATTCTAATTGATCTATATATGTGTAATCAGATCTCTGTAAGTAGATCTTAACTATTAAAGACATAAAACATGCATAAATTTTGTAAGGAGTCTCAAAAGTTGACAGTGGAAGTCCTCTAAATCATATTAGGACAGAATGATTCTGTTTTGAACTGGAGTCTCAGTATATAGTTTGTTTCTGCTATCTTTATCATCTTCCTCTTCCTTGGTTTTCTCAAGAAGGTCTAGTGCTCTTTTTGAAGCTCGTGCGTCCATTCCTATCTGAGCCTTCTCTTGCTAGCCATCATTTTTTCTCCTTCATGATGTTTTTTTATGGTACCAGGGATTGAACTCATGACCCTGCACTTGCCAGGAAGGCACTTATTCTACTGAACTATCTCCCCAGCCTTGATTTCTTGTGTTTCTCTTTGGTTTATCATACAACATATTACTGTACTTTCTTTTCCCTCATTGTCATCTTCTAACTTCTTGAACAAAGGTAAAAAAGAAGGTTGGGGGAAAGAACTAAGATTTAATTTCTCAACTTCTTTTTTTGAACTCCCTTAGTGTAGAGGCACGTCTGTCTCCAGCAGAAAATGTACTTGGTGTGCAGATGAAAGGTGTCTCTAACACCAGGCTCCAACGCAGGAGTTCCAGCTGAGGCATGACAACTTCTCCACTGGCTCTGTTAATGCTTATCTCATAAAATTATTTCTATTCAAATCCATGTAAAGAAAATAGCATAGACTAAATCATTGTAGAGAAGGTTGAGGGGTGGGGTGGTGGTGATGTGTTAACAAGGAACTATTATGGGAAAGATAGCCTTGGAATCAATTCCCCTGCTTGAGGGGTTGCTTTTTCTTCACTTCTGTTGTCTGTTCCAAGATCCTCTATTTCACACACATAGCACACACAAACACATTGACAAGTTATTGATAAATTTCATTGAAAATCTTTTTCAGAAGATCCTAGATTAATCTCACCAATCTTTTCACATTTCTTTCACTTCTTTATAAGTGTACATACCATTATAATTTTATGAGAACTTTTAAAGGAAAATAGAGCCACTGTTAAAGTATAACCAGTTGAAGATAATACTGTTTAAATAGAGCCTCAATTTGTTTTGTTAACATGTATGATTTAGATCTCAGACAAGACTGTCCTTCCTACTATAAGTACTTTTAAATACAATAATTTATTTCAAACAGTTTTATATTTATACCCAAAGCTTAGTAATATAATGCATATTTAAGATATCTTAATACATTCTATGATGCCATTATATTAAAGAAATGACCGTGTATGTGTCTCAGTTATCTCCTATAAAATAAACCAAATTCTTTCTTTAAAAAATCAAATATTTGAAAATCAATATGTAGGAAGTATGGATACATATTAAAATAGCCAATCTTAGAAAAGCTAAAACCACAAGAAGCAAAATGTGTTCCTAGGCCAGCTCTGTGAGCATGGAATCCTCGTACATCGTCAGAGACGAGAGCCACCTGGTGGGCTCAGGTCATCCCTCTCTTTCACAGTAAGCTGAGGATTCAGCCAGTGCCACTCTGTGGACTAATAACAAGCCTGCGTGAAATCTCAAGTCCTGTCTTCAAGTCCTCACCTGTGACTATTTTCACACATTCTGCGATGTCCATTTAGCCTACAGTTCTCACTGCTGAGCACCCTCCCCTGGGACATCCCATCCCAACCAGTCTGCAAGAAGGAAAGGAAACTTCTTTAGAGGTTCAAGGTTTGCTTTCACAGCTCAGACCATGCCCTGTGATGATAAGAGGGAAACCAAATCCAAACTTTTCCGCAGGCTCGTCCGTGGGACCCAGAGCCCTGAGAGTAAAGCAGCCACACAGACGTCCCCATCTCCGCTAGCAGGCAGCGCTTTGCCAACGTCCATGTCTCAAAGGCATGAACGAAGCATCCTTCTCTCTAGAGCCACATGGGCATTCTTCTATGCTAGCAGTCTCTTTAGGTACCAGCCAAATCAAAGGCTTTGCTATTTCATACAAGTAATTAGAGGGGCTTGTAAACATTGAGTCATAAAGTATAGGGTTCTTTTTCCTCATAAAGACTCATTGGCATAAATCTTACCTTAATCCATTATGAATTTGCTCTGTTCAGGCACATGCTGTGATGTCCTAGTAAAGTGCCAACCCCTATTCTAGGCCAAAGACAAGGATGGACGTTCCACCCACAACTTCTTTGTTGTGTCATCACTTTGTAAGAGAGACTGCATTATTGTGTCACTGAATGGATCCTGCACTGCTTCTTATTCTGGGATATAAAGTTGGCATCTCATATATGGGCAGTTGTCAAATTTAGATTCCAAAAAGACATTCATACTGCTATTCAGTGGGTCCTGGGTGTATTTTTTCTGCTCTTCTTGCTTCTAGATTTTGAGCTTCTGTCTATCAAAACCAGTCACAATAGTAGCCATTTATCTATCTCAGAAAAATGTATTTTGACTCTAATTTGAATGACATGCAGCTTGCCCAGCATTGGGAGAAATAAAAACACGAATAAAGCCAGAAGACCCCTCATTGAAATTCTGCCCATAGAAATTTCCAAATGAATATTCAAATCACTCTTAATAACAGATGCAAAGTACACTAACTCCCCGAGAATCACCATAAGAATTCAGAGACAGTGCAAGGTTTGTGGCAGAATTTCTCAGCTAGGTTTTGATGCGTAAGTAGAACTTTTTGACATGCAGTAAAGTTGGCCAAAGGAGACTGAACAGAAGTGGTGAGTCCATTTTCAATGTCAGGCTTCCCAGGTGAGACAGGATGACACACCTGCTGTCAAGACACAAAGGGCTGGCAGCGCACAAGGGCAAGCTGTTGACTCTCTGCCAAGTTTCCACCTCACTCTGAGTGGTAGAGTAGAAGCTTTGTAGGGAACAAGGAGGATGAGCGTTCAGACACTCAGTGGAGGTCAGAAATTCTGCAGGTGGGCAGAAAGGACACTGAACAATGCAGGCCCACTGAAGAGGGAGCTGGAGCTCTACGAGTAAATGTCCAGTACAGCAAAGATGGTGGTCAGTGATACCTGACACAAAATGTGGCTTCATGGTCCCGGCTATGTGTCCTCCTGCCCATAGATTTAGATGAGTCATTGCCTAGCTGTGGGGATACATGCAGAGCAAAGATAGAATGTTTGTGTATTAAAGGATAAAACTCATGTAGTGAGAAAAAAAAAGACAGGGCCATGTGGTCCCAAAGAGAGACCCTAAAAATGCCAGCCACAAGGGAACCAGGAGAGCCTGGGTGGGGGCTTGCTGGGTTCCTCGGAAGCCCCTTGCTCTCCACTCCAGTGCCTGCCATGGCCTGCCCTGCTCTGCTGTCTGCCTGCTCCTGATAATAAATTCCAAAATTCTTTTAAACTAATGCAAATGGCATTTGTTTCCTGAAACCAGAGAACCTTGAGATAGACAGGGCCAACGGCCAGGGAATGACCAGTGACACAGGGCTAAGAAACTACTCAGCAAGAAAGGGCAGAACAGACCACAGAGATAAGCGAATCTGCTGAGCACATGGAACTTCAAGATGAGACTGTCCTTCAGGCTTGTTTGCTTGCGTGCTTGCTTGCTTTCTTTAATGTATTTTGTATAGGATCTCAACATGCACCTCAAACTCGTAGTGATCTTCCTGTTTTCAGCCTCCCCAGTGTTGGGATTACAGGCATGTGCTACCACACCTTGTCTCAGTGGCTGGCTCGGTGCACCTGGGGACGGGCCAGCACAGCATGGGGTACCAGGGATTGAACTCTGGTTCCTGCACTTGCCTAAGCAGGCGCTTAGTCCACTGAGCTATCTCTCCAGCCCTGTCCTCCAAGCTTTAATTCATTTTCTCTTCTATAAAACTTCTCTCCTGCCTGAGAATTATCTGATATTCCTTTTCTCACCCAATTTTCAAAGCTGACCACCACCTGCTGGTGTCTAATGAGGAAGGAATTAATTTGCAAACTGTTTCACTCCAGTTTGGAACTTACTTCTCACAACATCAACATGAAGTTGCCCTGTTAGCTTTGTCTCTATCTTAGAGGATCAACACTACCAGAAGCTTGTTTAAAATCAAATATCAGGAAGGGCCGGCCAAATAGCTCAACAGATTAAAGCACCTGCTTAGGCAGATGCAGCTGCTGGGGTTCAATCCCCGGCGTGCAGGGCTGGCCCCACCCCTGGGGCACGCTGAGATGGTGATTAGTGGTGAGCGCCTGTAATCCTAGCACTTGGGAGACTGTGAACAAGATCACTACAGTCTGATCTACACAGTGAGACCCTGTAGGCCCTGCAGACGCTGTCCTACGTACAAAAAAAAAAAAAAATCAAATATGGGCTAAGAAGAGCCGAGGATGCTGACCTGTGAATGCTCCTCCTGCCTGCCTCTCTTCTTCACACGCACCGTGGCATTTTTCTTTTTCACTTGTGCAAAGTTTCTCCTTGTACCATAAACACGAGCAGGCTTCTCTTGCTCGCATGCGGTGCCATGAACTCCTCACAGGACAGGACTGTGTGCTTCTTCCCCTGCTGTTTGGATAGTACCAAGTTCGGTACTTTAAACATGATGCTCGCTAAATAAATCTGTTTCAGCTGATTAAAACATAAGTGACCAGACTTAGCAAGCAATGAGATGCTAATGGAGACATAATCCTTTTCCCCAATCCATCCTGAAAATCGGCCTCCTGAGCTCCGCCTCCACCTCTGCTGACTCTGCTTTCCACTGTTGAATGTCTGCTGTAGACCCGGAAGCGCGACTGGAGCCGTCGCAAGCTCAGGTCAGCGCTGCCGAGCGTCTACTCAGAGATCCCTCTGAGCCCTCGCATACGGTGTTACGAGGATGCGGTGTCCTTTCCTGTTCTCGATATTCCCCAAACTCACCAGCCTCCACTGTGTCCGATTTTTTTTTTTTTTACTTCGTTCTTCTTCACCTCTCTTTGCATTTGTTTAGTGACACCCCAATTTGTATTCCATTTCCTTGGACAGAATATGATCGAGGCTATTAATGGAATTCCTATTAGTACAGAAATAAAGAAGACACTTACTCTATGGAGACATTCAGCAAGCGGGACACTGTGGCAGAAGTGACCTGGATAATTACAACAGCCTGAGTCTGCAGGAACGATTGAGGATTGCTGGGAAATGGAACTAAAATGGTCCCCTTTTTTTTGTTTTAGGGGGGAGCACGAGCCTGCTAGCTTTTCATCTTCCTCCCTTGTACAATTTAGATTTTTCTTTGACTCTAGTCACGCACATTGGAGTTCACAGAATCCCCAAACACCGGATACACTCGCTGTGCTCCAGTGTGCAGTGCTTTTGTTGCTTCATCAAATTGGAGCATTCTCATAGATACACGTTACTGTACGATAGAGAGAAAATAAAGTTTCCTGGGCTCTGTTCGAGCGCTGTGCGACTGCGCACTCCCGCGAGCACGCAGCAGCACGACGGGGCCAACTCGGGCAGACAGAGGGGCTGCTTCCGAGAGCAGTGTGCACGTGCGGATGCTCCTGTAATCCCAGCTCTTGGCAGGCTGTAAACAGGCGGATCACTATGAGTCTGATCTAGTAGTGAGACCCTGAACACCCTGTAGAACCTTCCCTAAAGTACAAAAAATCAAAACCAAAAATCAAAATCAAAATCAAAATGTTCAGGAACAGAAATGGTTAAGTAGGAGGACAGACCCTCCTAAGCAGGAGCCTCGGTCTCCTGGCCCTTTGCCCATGTTCCAGCTACTGGAAGGACCTGAATCTAATTCTTGCTCTAGCTTGGGTGGATTAATCAAATCCTCTGGGTCTCTGCTTTATCTTATAAAATTAGATTTGATCCAGCCATTTCTAGTCCTGTTTGATTTTNTTTTGATGAGATAATGTGAGTTAAACCCTTGGCACAGTACTTAATGAAAGAATGTGCCTTTTCTAATTAATGTTGCTAATGCTGTTTCCTTTTTAGTCTCTTCTTGCTGTTGTTTGTATGTATCTGTAATATGTAACAATTGCATTCATCTTGGAGCAGCTGGTATGTATACATGTCACGTCTTAATCATCTTACTTCCCCTCCCCCTCCTGCCTTTCCCTGCCTGCCCATCCCCTCGTGCCCCTCCCCCTCCCCCATGCCAGATCCCTTCCCGTCTCTCCTGATGCCGATCTCTCTTATATTTTGCTCTTTAACTTACAGATGTTTTGGTTTCCTCATGCAAGAGAAACCAAGTGATATTTAACCTTCCAAGTTATTTCCCATAGCCTTATCATCTCCAAGTGCATCCATTTCCTACAAATTACTCGGATGTATCCTTAATGACTCATGTCACATTTCTCCATCCATTTATCTGCTGATGGGCATATAGGTTGCTTCCAAGACTTACTTATCATGAGTTGTGCTCCTAGAAAGATGAAACACGATGACTTTAAATCTTTCAGGAAGATACTCAGAAAATCTATACCTGGGGCCAGTGGAATCTCTTTTCAGTGGTGCAATTTTCATGCTGCTTTCCAAGGCGCTGGTACTACTTTCCATGCTCACCAGTGATGTAGAAATCTTCCCTTTTTTGCCCTCAGCGATCACTTCTGAATCCTTGATAACAGTATTCTAGGTAGAGTAAGATGCCATCTCAGTGTTGTTTTGGTTTTGCATTTAACTAGGGGCCAATGGTGCTGAGGGTGTGTGTGTGTGTGTATGTGTGTGTGTGTGTGTGCATCTGTGTGGTGCTGGGAATAGAACCCAGGGCTTCCTGCAGGCCAGAATGCCAGAACAGGCACTCTACCACTTACCCTTTTTTAATATCCTAAATGTGTACTCTCATAAATGTCACGATGTGTTCACAGGTGCTATCGTTTGCTTTTCAAAACACAGATGACTAAATAATAAATTATAATTTCCATTTATACATCGACATTTTCAGATGTAATAAATGAATCAGCTAAATTTACCATACAAGTGAGGAGAAGAGAAGAAAACCCTAAATGTTGGCCAGATGATTAAAATTCTAAACTTTTTATTACTATTTTCATGATATTCAAAACTGAACTAGTATTAAGATTAGAAATGATGCAGTCCTTAATTATAGCTGGATCTAAAGGTAGAAGTCACTTAGAGGTGAAGTGACCAGGGTTCTCAAAGCTGTAGCCGGCCTAGAGGCTTCCTCTGCTGACTCCAAGCACAGCAGGAAGTAGCTGACCCTCACCTGAGAGCATGAGGTAGAAGAGTCCCTATTGAAGGACATCTGGAAGGAGGGGTTATGTGATGTCGACTTGCATAGGTCATCTCCGTAGAGACATTATCTTCTTCTTTCTAATTTGTTGGGGGAAATCTTATGTAAAACAAATGATGTTTCCCCTTGTGATATTGCAATGCCTAAAGGGAGCAGTCTCAGAGAACAGAGGAGTGAACCTACGGCAGGGAATCACCAGTCCCCTGTCTGAATTCTAGAGTCCCTCTGGTCCAGAAAACAACGTCCTGCCTCCTTTTTTCTTTTCATCGCATTCTTTCCTCTTGCTGTATCCATATCCTCTTCTGGACAGCAATCAAAACTATTCTTTGATCTTTACCCTGAAAAACATCATGGTAGCGCTATGCCCGGGCTTCAAGGGGGAGGTAACTTGACAGAGTAGGACTCTTGTTTTTCAGTGGCCGAAAGCTGTGCATCTAAAAGTGGCATATTCCCTGGTGTTCTGGGGCACAGTCGGCTGTGGGGTAGGCACTGGCTGGCATTTCAGGCCAAAGATTTGTGGGCTCCCTCGCTTGCAGAACAAAAAGTTCACTGCCTATTTGATGACAGTACACAAACACATCTGCAGAATATACTCCTCAGCACCAGCATATGCTGGAAGTCTCTAGTATACCTCTGTTTTTCTAGTCTCTATTCACTTTTCTTTTTATCTATTATTCCTTCGTGTTTTTTGACATTGAAAGTGATTCTCAATGGAACATTAATTTTGAAGAAAAATGGAGAGTTGAAGAATGTTAGATTTCTACACAGTATCAGAATTTTAAACAAGGAAAATAGAACTGAAATATTATACACCTTGTTCCATTTGTAACCCCAACAAAATGCAGTCCTTCAGAGGTGATCTTTGAACATCGTACTGAGGCCTTAGAGCCATGAGCACAGTATAGACCAGTCATGATTAGGGGTATAGTAAGTGAACACACAATTCTTCTAAGTCTCTCTCAACATTTCCTCTCCCACCAGAGAACTAGTCTTGATATGAGATATTCTGAGGCATTCTCTGTTCAGACTTCAATGTGTAATTTAGTGTCAAGTTATGGTTAGTAGGGAAAACAGGAAGGTAGGGAGACAATTATTTCTATAATTAAGACTCACAGAACATTGAGGAAAAACAAGGAGAGGAATAAGAGTTCAGTGATAATTCTTTGCTTTGTTTCAAATTTGACTGTTCAATATAGAACTCCTTGCACCTGAGAATATGGTCTTGGTAAGATAAATGGTTTTTAAGGAAACATACAAATTTTAGCATAGAGCAGAGGAGTCATAAAAGGATTTCTTAGGTGCTTTGTCTAAAGGATACAATACCCTACTGATTATATAATCCACAAGAAATTATTCTGTCACTGGTTTTTATATGATTCAACATTTGCCTTTTATTTCAGTATGGCTTTCTTAACATCTTTTTGCTTCTAAATGGTAAAAGCAGAGTCAGTCATGTCTCCAAAGGAAGAGTTGTACAGCCTCCATGCTTTTTCTGCTAGCATTTCCCACCAAAATAAAATTTAAAATAAATGAAATCAAATCCTTGATGAGGGCTGGGGAAATAGCTCAGAGGCATAAGTGCTTGCCTGGGTTCAATCCCTGGTACAAAAAAAAAAAAATTCTGATGAAAAATGGAATCTTACAGGTCATCTTTTTCATTTATTTTCCTCAAATATAAATAAATGGAGGGTTTTGGTTGATTACCTTTTACCCAAGTTTCTATACTTTTCAGGTCCAAAACTGAGCCCTCCTCCTCCTAGTCAGCCTTCTTACTCTCCGGAATGTATTCCTGACAGAGTGTATCACCTCCAGAGAGACAGGGTACCTGGGTTTTGTCATGTGGGAACTTGCTGGGATATCAGCCTGACTCTATTCTAAATGATCTGAAACATGATCATGTGACAAAAATATATGCTTACGAAGTAAATAAAATTGGGTTATTTTTAAAGATAAAATGCAAGACTACAAATAAAGGTTTAGTTTTACTGGGTCTTTGGACATCGATCTTCTATCACACACTGTGATTCCTAGCTCTTTCCCAGCCCCAGGACTCCTCTCACATACCAATCTCTTCTGAGATGTCGTGGGACAGTAACTTAGAGCAGGTAAGACTTCCAGCAGCTGGGCCCCTTGATCCACAGGGCACATAAACACAGCAAGTATATGGATTTGGAACCAAGATGAGTGGGGTTCAACTCTTATCAGCCTAGTGGCCTTGGAAAAGATGCTGCAGCTCCTTCCCTTTCTTTTCTTCTCTATAAAACAATCATAGAGTGTGTATTTCCCTGGATTGTAATGAGGACTGGAAAAAATGTGAGGAAAAAAAAAACCTGCATATGGTTGGCATATAATTAACCTTAATTTACATTCTCTATATATTTTCTCAACAATGAGAATAGCATTGTTTGTAGTGCAAGATAAGTTCCAGACGGCCACACATGGCAGCATGGTGCAAGAGCTTGTCACCAGAAGGAAGCATGCTGTTGTCCTATGCTACCTATTTCCCCAATTCTGTCATCTCAAGAGTTACTCATTTCTTACTGCCATGATTCAAGTTCCATCGTTTTCAAAATCGATGAACCATCTTTTGCGTGTGTATTGTTTGTCAAGCATCATTAACAGTATAGACATGGGCATCTGGTAAAGAACTGAAGTAAGAAGAAAACCCTGTCCTTAAAACAATTACCGTTTCACCAAGGAATTGAGTATCACACATGAACCAATTAGCTGTCAACACCTGTAAGAACAAAAAGAAACATTCATGCGGAATGTCTGGTCTTGGTGATTTCACAGAAAGCACTTCTTTGACCTTTATAATTCAGTCCAAAATGAAGAAGCACAAATAAGGAATGTTTCAAGACTTGAGGTGTAATGGAATGAATAGATGGAGCCTTGGATGCGGAGTGAGGGTCAAGGTGCCCAACAGAATTTGGTTAGGCTGTAAAAATGGGCACTGTGATTGATGTAGGACACGGAATAAAGAAGAAACACGTACTTACGCAAAATATAGTTAAAGTTTAAAAACAGCAAAGACATTGTAGTCGGCATGAGCAAGTGATGTGCTTGGAGGAGGAAGAATCCTGACCAGCTGGAAGAAAAGGAAAGTAGGCGTCTCTTGATTGCTCCTGGTGTGGAAGACCCTGATCTGTGTGCCACAGAAGAAGCAGGCTGTATCTTGGCGTAGCGAACCAGATTCTTGACAGTGTATTGAGAATTCTTGTTCCTACATCTGGACAATATAACTGCTGAGATTATTGCTGTTTTGTAGGCTAGTGACAAGAGGAAGGCGGTATCCACATGGGTCTTTCCAGGAATAAGGCCACGGGGAGTGAATCCGGGACTGGGTGGGCATGGTTATTGTGACACAGGGCACACTAAGCCTCATCTGAGCCTAGGCTAAGGGCTCCACTTCTTGGTGTAGCTTCTGGGATGCTCACAGAAATCCATCAGTGACATTTGTAGAACTCAGTGCTGGTCTGGGGGACTTCAGTCATCCTGGCTCAGGGGCAAAAAGCAAAGGTTTTGGAAGTCAGAAGACCTGGATTGGAATCCAAGCTTTGCTTCCTGCTGTATGTCCCACTTTAATAAGTTCCTTGAATCATCCTGAAACTTAGGTTTCTTTTTATAGACAAGGAAATTTTTCACCAATCCCAGTGAGGTTCTATAAGGAATAAACAGCAAAGCACAGGTACAAAGCTTATCTACTGGGTACTCGGACGGTCCTTATGAATTGCCTTTTCTTTTCATGTGGGAATTTAGTGATCAGATGTGCATGAACATACTTCAAAAACCAAAAGTGTGGCCTTGGTGTTTAGCATATGTATCAATTTTGGTTTCAGTGTTGATCTGCAGACCAGTTCTGGTGAGTCATTTATTTAGCTTTATGTGCTGAGTTCAGGGAGAGATGTGGAGGGGTGGGGTGGGGTCTGAACAGCATTCATAGCTGTTCAAGCAGTGTCTGCCTCTTGATGCAAGTGTGTTGGCTGTTAGAGAAATCTACAAAGAAAATTCTCTGGTTCCCCGGTGTCTTATTTCTGGGCTTCAATTCCCAAGCTGTCCCATCTTTTCTGCACTGCGGAAAAAAGAGGACCAACTCATCCTAGCCAGAGTCCTCAGTGTATCACTGCTTTGCTCCCAATACTCCATGTCGCAGTTGAAAGGAGCATTGCGCACTGATGGTAACGTTCGAATCCAAAGAGATGCAATCCTCCAAAGGGATGGCGGAATCTGAGTTGGCTAGCTCGGACTTCTGGACACTGGCCATGTCTCAGCAGGGCGCGGAAGCACATGTTGAGCTGTGGTTCAGAGTTACCTACTTCGGAGCCAGATGGACTGGAGGCAACTGACTTAACACTGCTTTGCTTAGGTGTAAAATGGGGACAGTGTTGCTTTAGTGGTATGTTTGGATAAACCCAGCTGGATTGGGCCCAGGTCAAAACACGTGTCTGCTCTTCTTTCTTCCTGGATTCACAGTGAGGCTGGTGGTGAGCGAGGTAGGGACTTCCGGTGCACTTTGATAATCCTAGCAGGAGCACCCAAGATGTCAGTGCCTTCTGAGGTGGCTCCTTGGAGACATCCCGCTGCCTCCAGGAACCTGAGGGTGAGGCTCCCCTCGCGGCCCCAGGCGTCCGTGCGCTTCTCTCAGCCACTTTGTTGCTTCAACGTTCTCGCTGTGCTGGGTGCCTAAGGGTTAAGGACAAATCCCGTGATGAGCGGAAGTGAACGGTGGGGACCCGTGCGTGGCTGCACTGAGGCACACCCGCCGCATTGGTCTCGTGAATAGGGAACCTGTGAAGAGGAAAGGTTTTAAAGCAAAAATCAGGCATGGTCATCAACAAAGATAACCTTATAAGTATAAAGCCTCTTTTGTTTCACAGGCTTTTTTTCTCCACCTAACTTCTTGAGGAAATAGGTTAGCTGGAAAATAGAATTGTCCCATTTTTAAGGGAGGTTTTCAAGAGATTAGAGGACCTAGAAACCATGTGAGAATTAGGGAATTGAATCTAAGTCAGTAAAGTGAGAAATTTCTCTTCAGACTGTGAAAGAGAAACTGGTAACTTTCCAGGCCAAATAAATAAATAAACCCCAATACCTGCAGATTCAGTCTGGTTACCTGAAAATCTCATGCAATGAAATCAGGAGATGATGAAGGTATGGTCACAGGCTGGTCTAAAAACTGCTGTGGATACTTCTTAGATTTCTGAGGCAAGTGACTCAGTTAATTTATGCTTGCTTCCTTCCTTTCTCCTCCCTTCTGCTACCCTCCCCTTCCCATTTATTCATTTATTTTTCCATGTATTTATTTATAAACAGGGTCTTCCGAGGGAGTTCACAGTCACCTTGAAATCACCAAGGACCATGCTAGCCTTGAACTCTCAGCAGTCCCGCTGCCTCGGCCTCCCAAGTGCTGTGACTGCAGGCCCAGGCCACCACTCCTGACTCCTGCTCTGTCTTCCCTATCCGCACTCTTTTTCTTTCATAGAGGGATCAGTAGTGTTTTCTTTAGGAAGTTGTAAGAGCTAAATGCAAAAAAGTATTCATGACAGTCCCAGAGACATCGTAATCCCTCCGTACTTTATTGTTTTTCTTCCTGTGATCCTCACCTCAGATTTATGCGAGCGACTGTGAGATCCAGGCCAGGCCACTCCTTCTCTGACTTCATTTTTATGTCTGTGAAATGAAAAGGTGGAATGAAATGTTCCCTAAGAGCCCAGCTTTAGAAATTCGTGCAGACCTGCCAACCTGTAGCCTGTCATCTTTCATCATTTGTCCTTGTTTTTTAAAGCATTATAATAAAAAAGAAAAGTTTGATTACTCATATACATTAACTGTATTATATAACTTACGTGCGGCCCCAGGCAATTATTCTTTCCTCAAAAGAAATGAGGGGAGAAGAAGCAACCTGCTGCGGGTCTGTTTGTTCTTCCTAATTTGTTCTTCGTTTCTCTTACAAACCCATCAATACGTATTTAATCAGTAGTTTACTGAGCAATCTCTCCACAGACCTCCTGAGTCAGCCAGCCCGCTTGTGTGTGGCCTGTAGCCTCTCCGCAGGCCCTGCCTTCTGTGGACCCCTCACGGAGTTTCTGGGGTCTTCATGACTGGGCCCCAAGAAGGATGAGAGCTGCACTTAAACACACCTGGCTTTGAGCTGATTTTGCACATTGTTGCCCATCAGGAAAAAAGTTAGATACAAAGAAATGTGGTTGTGGGGACTCCTTGGTTTCTCCATGTGATTCAGTGTACTCCAGGGAGAAATGGACTACATTTCCGAGGGATGACAGGAAAATAGACAAGAGCTGGGTCAGGTGGTGGCCTGTTAGCTTGATGAGCAAAAAACCCAACAAACAGCCGCAGGGGTGCTTATTTATACATTTCCAAATTCAGTATCATAAGACACAGGTTGCCTAATGATGAATAGCTGAAATTATCCAGGCAGGACGATTTTCTCAAGACTGAGGTAGCTTGATTGCTTTAGGCACTGTGGCCTTGTCCCACCCTCCCATATACGGTCAGTGTCCAGCCTCAGCCACTCTCAACATGGGGTAAGGTGTGATTTTGTCCCAAAGAGAAGTAGAGCAGGAGTTCTACAGCTAGACTACTCGGGATTGAAGATGCTCTATGTATAAACCATAAGTCCTTAGCACATATTTAATCCCTCCTTCCTCACTGATAGATTGAAAATAATAGCTCTTGTTTCATGGGTTGTTGGAAGATTAAACAAGTTAATTTGTGTAAAGTAAGTCTTCCCTGGGGCCAGCTCTTACTATCCATCCCACTCTTAAAGGAACATGCGATCTGTGTGCTAGCTGGTCCTGGCCCTGCACCCTGCAACCTGGAGGCAGTGGTCATTATAGGTCCGTGGTCAACACTTTAAATAAAATAGAATCTTACGAACACCTAACAACCTCAGTTTTCAATCCAACCAATTGTGGGAAAGAGAGGGAAGAGAAGGTTTGTATACCAACAAAGAATCAGTACAATTCATGGAATGGAAGAGAAGTTCCTCTTCTTAATCATGCCACTTTTTTTTTTCTTGTGGCACCCATTTATTTATTTATTTACTTATTTATTTATCTTTTTGGAAGAGAGTACAAATTAGAATTAAAACAGAAAAAAATTACAAGTGATTCAGAATTTCACAAAGTAACAGGAATTTCCCAGCCTTTGTTGTAATACATAGTGTTGCCTACCAACCAGTCATTCATATCACCATGCTGCATTCTTATTCCCAGAATAAAACAACAAAATTTGAGGGAGAAGTTAAGGCAAGACTGAGTTAGGCTGAGGTTGACCTTGTCCTCACCAACTCAGTACTTCTTCCTTACATCTGCTCTCAGATCCGACAGAAGCCGTGGAGGCTAACCCGAACACGCTCTCTGGCAAGATCAGGATAGAATCCAGTCGAAGTTCACCCTGATGACTGAGCTCTCCATGACTGGTGAAGCTAGGTCCGCGTGGTGTCTTGGAGCAGCCCGTGTATACCAACGGGTATTTCTCTTGAGGTTCTGGGCTCTCTGGCCCTCACACTGACGTCACACACAGACACAGACAGTGGAGTCTCGTTAAGTCATTCCGTCGCTTCCATTTTGTTTTAGATCATCATGCCATGGAATAGACAAAAGTCATCTATAAGGCCTGAGTCCCTGAAAGTGGACAAAACTCTTGCCCACCCAGTGGGCTTGCAAGTGAGGCTGAGAAGGTAAGAGAGAGGAACCACACTCCAAAGCAGCGCACACCTTCTTTTTGTCATGTTTTGCTTATTTGACTTGAGCTACTGAGAACCACCTGTCTTCTACCTGCATGCTCTAGGTCTCCTGAAATGCTGGCACAATTCTTAATTAATTCATTAGTTGCCAAAATACATACTTGAGTTTTCTCTTTTCCTGCCTTGCTTCTTAGAAGTTTAGTTGCAGACTTAGACTCAGTATTTTGGCTTCCCACTGATCAGCCTGCACTTCCAGATGTCCGCTTCCTAGCCAGCGTCCCTCGGCTCTCCGGCCCGTGTCCTTTCCTGCCAGGTCCTTGCTTCTTTCCTGTACGGTGATCCCTCGAGTTACTACAGCCTGACATTGAGACAACTTGAGTGAATACCCAAATGCCTGTGCTTGTGCTTCCTGGACCTTTCAGTTTTAACATTTAGAGAGTGCTGAAAGGAACATTATAGCATCCTTTCTGGTGTGGGTTCCACTGAGAAATCCTGGGCCAGTGTCTCTTTAACAACTTTGAGATCTGCATTATCTTAGTTACTTTCTGTTGTTGCTGAGACAAAATACTCAACACCCCAAATTGAGGGTGCAAAGGTCTCTTCAGCTCACAGTTTGTGGAGGTTTCTGCGCATACTCAGCTGGCTGCAAGGCAGAGTGGAACGTGGGAAACACTTCAAGGGGGCAGAAGACAGCACAAGTGGCAAGAGCAAAGGGGGAAAGCAATCTTCCTTTGCTCCTCTACATTGTAAGCAGCCTACCATCCCCTAGGGTGGATGCAGCACCCACACCATCTCCCTTCCCCCCTTTTGCACAGGAGGAGGATGTTTACAAAGAGAGGACCCTGGATCCCTGCTGAGTGACTTAGTTAAATTTCTAAGCTTCCCATGTGGACACAGCGTATCAACCATTGCTTGTGTAGACAGACACAGGAGAGAGACCCTGAAGACTCATCGAGGAGCCTGAGCTTTCAGTCCACAGCTTGAGTTACTACCAGACCTGGAAAAGAATTAAGTCAGTGAGTCCAGGATCCACTGAAGTTAGTCTTTAAGTAGCTACTTTCTAATGTCAGAGGTATTTTCCAGATCAGGTACTTTAAAATATCAAGAAAGGGGCTGGCCTGATAGCTCAGCGAACTAAAGTGCCTGCTTAGGCAGAGCACAGTGACCCGCATTCGATCCCGGTGTGCCACGCCAGCCCACCCCTGGTCTGCACAGAGACAAGGATTGAGACTGGGTGTGGTGGTGTACACCTGTAATCCAGCACTTGGGAGGTTGAAAACAGTAGGATCACTGTGAGTCTGATCTATGTAGTGAGACCCTGTAGACCCTGTATCCCCTATACTAAATGAAAAAAAAAAAAGTCAAGACATGGCCAGCATCAATGAGCAGCAAAAAAATCTTTTGAAAACGTACCTTCATTATGTTGAAATCTTTCTTAGAGCTCTTAGTAATAAGCAACAGAAGTTTACCTTTTATGGCATAAGCAAAGTTGCTGGTATAAGGATATATGGCTATCCCATGAAACTCAAAATCAAAGAATCAGATGGAATTAATGAATAATTTTACCTAATATAGTAATTTAACTTTTATCAATATCCTCTCTGCTTATTTTTTGAGATTCTGTGGTTGGCATTGTTTTTCCTTTTTGCTATAAACTGATTTTTCTCAACATGGAAGAGAACATAATCGACTAGGAAAACCACTTGACATGGTTTGCGTCACCCAAGAAAGACTACATTTTTAAATCCTGTATAGTTTCAAAAATGCCTGCTCAGATCTGCTCAGACATAAAGACCAGCCTTGAAGCTTCTGATTAAAAGGAGATTTCTTTTTCAAATTTGTTATGAGTTTCTTTCCAGTGAATGGAAATACGCTTAGTGAAGAGGGAGCCAGGAATCTGCTGAGTCACCGGTTTGTTTGGGCTTTCGGTTAAAGGCTGTGAAGGCAGAGCCAGGGCAGTAGGGTGTGGAGCGAACTTGAAGGAAACCGTCAAAGCAACCATGGGATTAGCTTTTGAAGTTCCGAAACCAAACTGTATCACACTAGAGTTGGTCTTTCATGGAGGAAAAACTGAAAAAAGAAACTGGAGCCAGGCTGAACCAAGAGAAGGTGTGGGCTACCAGCTGGAGAGCGGAGTGCGCTTAGACTTCTACCACGCTAAGTTGCTGTCTCTTTGGCGCTTTGTCATCTGCTGAGATGTGTGCCATGCAGCGCCTAAGACAGTCCAAGGACCTTCTGTGAAGACAATCTGTGGAGGGCTCTGAGAGTCCCACGGCAGAGTCATGGAAGGATCCGGCCTAGCTGCACGGGGAGGTAGCATGCTTTGTGTAAGAGCTCGCCTTGGCGTCTCCTGCCAGGGAGGGCCAGAGTTTACCAGTGTCAGATACGTCTACACTGCATGCATGTGCGAGTCCCATATCCTCGGGGACTCGCACATGCATGCATTTGTCCAGGCATTTTATTGAGGTTTAGAAATGTAAATATTAACTTTGGCTTCGGATGATTAGAACATTGAAAAGGAGTGGTGGGCTTCTATCTAGAATAACCTAGATCACATGTAAGGCAGATCTTATGCCTGTACTTCCACAGTCACAAACTTCAAACCCTTTCATTTCAGAGTTATAATTATTATTTTATAAAAGCTCAATTTAATGAAGCATAGTGACAATGAAGTCAATATGGGATGCTTTAGGAAGAATGTATGCAATGTGTTAATTATTGAAACTGTCCTACCAATTTGGTTTGAATTTGTCTCATTGCTATTTGTTTCTCAATAAAA
>NDGN011552696.1:0-12790 GCA_002564285.1 Tympanoctomys barrerae | reverse complement strand
GTCTTTCACATTTCAATATTTGTCTGTAAGTTTTAATATGCTATATAATTACTGATTTTCAATAAAGTTATTGAAAAAAAGAAAAAGAATGAGAAAAAAATATCAAATCTCTTAAACACTAAACAAGAAAAGGCCAACCTTAGTGACTCCTTGCTGGTGAGGAGGATGCAACGTAGTGCCCATTGAGGCCAGCTTCGAAAGGTGATGGAGCTTCTGCCTGACTCTTGGGATGCTGGCTGTTGGAGACCAGTCTGTATTCAAGTCTAGAGTTATAGTTGCTGAGAAGCTTTGTCTAAGGCATTGAACCATCCTAAATTTAACAGTGACATGAAAAGACCTTGTGTGAGTTGCTCCAGCCACATTTTCAGCTAAGGTTTCAGGTGAGTATCAGTATCAGCTGTCAGGTATGTGAATTAGTAAGACAACTTCAGATGGTTTTATCACCCAGACTTTGAGCCACCCGGCTGCTTTGTGGACAGCGGAGATGAGCCCTGCCAAAGTTGCAAGACTATGCAGTGTTTTATCCATTTTGCGACACAGGGAGGTATGATGTGGGTAAGACTGATGCATATACAGGTAAGGACTTAATGGTTTCACTACACCCCCAGGTTCCCAAGGAGCAGCACCATGCATGTGGAGCAATCCACAATTATACTGAGTAACCATGGCCATGGTATTAAGCTCCCAGATTTAGTTTTCATATAGGTACAATTGATGATTAGTATGAGCTGGTGTTTGGGTAGAAGATATAGGAGTCAGGGAAATGAGTCATTTAGAGAGCTGAAATGACTAGCAGGAGGAACTGTCTATCAAAGTGAATTTTTCATAGTCCATTGTTTTCTATGACCCGAGAGTTGCATCTTCCTTTGGAGCAGGACTTGTGAGCCCAATTTATGACAACTTATCTATTAACCAGCATGAAAAAGTAATAATTTAGAGTGATGGCTCTGAAGGTCACTGTGAATGGACATGGTATTTTTGACTACTCTATTTTATCTTTGTAGGCAAGCTATTTTGAAAAAAATCAATCATAGAGTGTTAAATGAGAATAGGATACAAATAAAGATAGTTGGTTACATGGTTGAATTTTTGGAGCACCAGAATAAGAGTAGCTTGATGTATCCTTTTCTTTTCTGGGAATATTCCTTTCCTTTCTATTGATCATCTTTGGTAGTGTCTGTGACCGTCACTATAAATGACCTGTTCATAGGAAAACCTCTTTAAAGTTGCTCTATGTATGTCTGAGGTTCAATCTACTTTAAAATTAAATATGTGTATTTTGTCACTGTGCATTATATTGATTCTGCAGTGCAGTTCTTAGAGAGTTCTTTTTTAACTGCTTGGAAGGACTATTGTAGTTTAAATAACATTGTTAAACTGACAAATACTGTGCGCATAATTCTTGGTGTTACTTGACCATGGAGTTAAATAGGTTCTAGCAAGTAGAGGGAAAAGTTTGATAACAAATGACATAGAAAACTACTTTCAAAAATTCTTTTCTCATTGAGTGGTTAGTGAATGTTTATAAACATGGACAGAAATATTTGTGCTATCTTAGTTTTTTGTTAGCCAAATGATTTATTTATTTTTTAACCACTTATTTGTTTATTTGCTATAGGGTATCACTATGTAGCTCAGACTCATAGTGATCCTCCTGTCTCAGCCTCCCCAGAGCTGGGATTACAGTTGTGTACCATTATGCCTAGCACAGCATGGGTACCAGGGATCAAACCCTGGTCCTTGCACTTGCCAAGCAAGCACTTAGACTACCAAGCTATCTTTCTAGCCCCTTAATGTTTCATTTAAAATCAGACATCTATTGAGATCACAAATTTAATGTAAAAGAATTATGGAAGATTTTATTAGGAATTGTCAAATCTCATAATACAGCAAACAATATTTGTAATTTTGGGCTTGCTGAGCATTAAATTAATTTTAAACTTCTTGAACATAAATATTTTCTTTAACATCAACACTTGAAAGAAAGAACAAATTTGGACACCGAGAAATGACAGCATTTATTTACCTTGCTTTGCTAACAAAAAAATTATCTGACTTTAGCTATTTTATTTTTCTGAGATTTAAGTTCCTTCCATTGTAAACAAAAAACAAACAAAAACTAATTTAATTAACTCTATGTTTTAGCCCTAAAACTTTGATGAAAATAAGTAGGAATCCTTGGGGCTGGGAGCACTAGGAGTCAGATAATTTTTTCAAACTGTGTATGTGTGGGCACTGAAAGATGGAGAAAGCTTTAGTTATTGTGAAAGGGAAATTGCTAACTGTACTATGGAAGCTGTAGTTTCACATTGTAATTGTTCAAGCAGAAAGGTAAAATACTTGAGGAAAAGCCCATAGGAGTTCCTAATTATGGTGACCAACTATCTGAGCTTGTTTGTAACTCAGAAGTTTTTCAGAAAGCAGGATTTTCACTATTAAATTGGTAAAAAAGAAAGGCAACAAGTTGTTTTCCTTACTTCTAATATATAGTTTATGATGTTTCAGGAGAGGCTCCAAGTTGCCTCCACTGTTGGCAACCAGCAAGTAGTATAGGCACCACTGATAGACTTTGAGTCTTACAATCAGTGCTTATGAAAAAACATGTAATGTTTAAGCTATGGCTAGAATTTCAAAGCTGGGGAATGCACAGAAAGGAAGGCAGACAAAGAGGGAAGAGGTCTGAAACAACTATTTCTCTATGTTTTGTATCCAAGTATTTGTGTGTTCTCATCTTTAGCATTTCTGAGTACATCTTCTGTGTGATGCACAGGCTATTAAATAAACGAGTAACCCCCCATAAATATACAATTACTTCTCTTATATATTTATTTTCATCTACCTTGTTGTTATTAAACTTCTCTTCCTATTCCTCTCCCAGAGCACTGTCCTGGAAGTGCTTCCTGCCTCTTGGTACTGAGCCCAGGGTCTAACACTTGGCAGACACTCAACAAATATTTATTGAATTGAATTTCTATTATCCCCTTTGTTCTTTCTGCCTTTTAAAAAAATATCTCCCCTTCTTCGTCTCAAAGGATTCCTGTAATATTTTTTTTTCTCTAGGACTCAAAGCACTTGGCAAACATTTTCTGAAATCTTTATGGCCTGTCTCTGAAACAGATGAGAAGTACCCTGATAGCAATTCTACCCAGCGCTGGCTATGGTTTTCTTGGTTCTCTTCTATTCTATTACTGATGGTTGATTTGAGCTTCCACAGCAGGTCAAGATGCAGTTTAATAGTTCTCAAGGCTCATGTTGGGCATCTACAGTGCAGTAGTCTCCAAAAATATGTGGACTTCAAAGGTACTTATCAGACGAAAATTCGGATAAAAGCAAATGGCACAGTGAACAAGCCAAGTGGAAATCTTGTGTTCTATAACACAGGGCCGGCCTATAAAGGTCTCCTGAGGATAGAAGCCAGAAAGAGCCACCTGGAGTTGTAATTTTCCAGTCCTTCTGGAGATTTGGTGAGGTCATTGCTGCTGATTCCATTTTGAAGTTTGGCAGCAGGAAAGGATCTTGGGATTTAACTTTGTCCAAATGTCCCCACACTGAAACTAGGACAAAATAATAAGACATTTATGACAAGGGTATTTGCTTTCAGCATAATGTCTGGCATTGAAGAGCTAAATATATCACTAAGTTAAAATTATCCCTCATTAATTTTTATCACATTTCAATGAGATAGATGAGTGTTATATTATTATTTTTTTAATAGAAAGGATAAATGAATCTTTTAGTAATTTCTGAGAGTCACACCAAATTACAGCAATACACTCATAGAAACATTTAGTATAATCACCACAAACATTTCTTGGTCTCAGCAGGTTGTATAAATTGGAAAGTACTTAAAATGTCGGATTTCGCTTCAATTATAGGGTTACAAGCCATATAGGAGCTACACTGTTTTGTTTAATTTACTTATCATTCATCAGTGAGACCTGCTATTTGCATTGTTAATGGCTCTTACATTCAGGTCTGTCTGACTGCCCCAATTTAAGCTGGTGGTTGCTGGATAAATGTTCTTTTCTGCAGTTAAGAAAACTCCAGCACAGGGGCAAGAAATGTCCTTAAACTTAAAAATGGCAACTGGACAATTAGTTGTCTCACTAGCACAGCAGCCAATTTGTCTGTATATTTAAATACATGTGTGCATTTGTGGGTAACTGCATGTGTAGTGTTTACCTTATTTTTATTACTTGTCATTGGAACTTCTTATTTTATTTTAATTTTTTTTCTATATTTAGGACAGGGTCTACAGGGTCTCACTATGTAGATCAGACTTGTAGTGATCCTGCTGTTTTCAGCCTCCCAAGTGCTGGGATTACAGGCCCGTGCCACCATGCCCAGTCTCAATGGCTGTCTCAGCATGCCTAGGGTGGGGCCAGTGTGGAACACTGGGATCAAATCCTGGCTGCTGTGCTCTGCCTAAGCATGCACCTAATCCACTGAGCTATCTGGCTGGCCCTGTCATTAGAACTTCTTAAAAAAGAGAAACAAGAAAAAAAAAAGCCAGAATAGTTTGTAATTCTGCAGGTTTTTAATAAAGATGTACCAGGTAGCATTTAACTTCACTGCTTCCTAAGTACCACTATGGAGAAAACCATAGATTTAGTATAATCATGTGATCCTAAGAATCACAAAGTATAAGAAATTTATAATGCTGAGTCTTGTCTCTTATTCTTTGTTTCCCATTTGCCAACATGCTTTAGCCATAGGTAAGTACTCCTTTGAATTTCTTATATACCTAGATTTTCAGATATTAATAAGTAACATTCAACAGGCACTCTTCTGCAGCTTATTCCCTTCATCTGACAAAATATTTTGGTTATCTTGTTTAGCAACCCATAGACAGCAGCATCTTTTCATTCCCAAGCTGCAGTGTACTTCATTGTTTTAGAAATTTTAGTATATATCATCATTACCTGATGGGCTTACTGACACATAGGTTCATGAGCTCTATTTCTAAGTCTGATTCAGAAGCTGGTGGTGAGGGCCTGAGAATTTGCCTTTCTGCCTTTCTAATAGGTTCCCAGGAGAGACATGCTGTAGTCTAGGAATCATCCGTTGAAAATCCCTGCTGTGTGTGTACTATACTATATATGAACTTGTAGAGAGCAGAGATTTTCCTTAGTTCTTGATGTTACAGACTATGCAGCAATCAATATTCCCATTTGTATATCATTTCAAACAAGTATAGGCATTTTTGTAAGATGAGTTTTTAAAAGTAGATTTTCTAGTTTAAAGGTTATCTACATTCATAAACTTGACAACAGTTAATCTTCTACCATCAATATATGAATGTGCCACATTGTTGTAAAAGAGTCTTTTATAAAGCTTGAGAGCCTGTTAGGGAAGAAATGGCTTTAATTTTCACTTATTTCTTCACATCATTAAGAACTGTGTACTTTTTTTTTTTTTTGGAAATTTATCTGTTAGAGTAAGTTATTTAATCATGCTGGATCAGTTTCTTTATTTGTAAAATGGAAAGACGAGTAATTCTTAGGAATTAGTCAGCTCACCTACTATGGCTCACCTACTATTAGTCAGCTCATTTTGTTTCTTAATGATCAGTTAAATGCTTCTTCACCACACCACATGATTTTATTCATCTGTCCATTTGTTTAATAACTAGGAAGTAATTATTAAACATCTACAATATGCTAAGTGCTGGGAATGAGGGGAAGACCTTATCTTTGAGAATTTCACTATTTACTAGAGAAGATCAACAGGCAAAGAATTAGTTGACAATAAATTTGTGGGTATAATTATGATCCCTCAGAAATGAAAGCAAACCTGATTCTCCCTGGGGATATTAGGGAAAGTTTTGTATAGGAGGTAGCTTTGTACTAATGTTTAATGACAAGCAGGAATTTTCCAGATGGAAAAGTGGGGAAGAGTGACCCAGACAGAAAAGCCTAAGTAAGAATAGACACAAGAGAAAAAGGCTGTCCAGGGATGCATCATGCAGTGCTGACATCAGGAGTGAGAGAAGGGCCTCTCTGACTTTCTAGTTCACATTTGGAGTTCCGGGGAGGAGATTTCAATCTCTTCAAATGGGCTCATTCCAAACCCTAAGTCATAGTACATGTCCTTCAAATTTTCAGTAACCAGCTTTTTCTCTGTTCCTTCTCTCATTTAGTTCTCTTTTGACCATGGCACTTGTAGGTCAGACTATGCTTTGTTGCAAATGAAGATTTATTTGGGGCCTCGCTGCACGAGCTTGCCAATTTAATGTTTTATTCTCTGCCACATAATTCTTAATGAGAGCATCTGAGGTTAATAGAAAAATAAGGTAGAGGGAATATGTCTTGGGTTGTATCTTTAAGAGTGCATGTCCTCAAGGACTATTTGTAGAAGTATGGAGAAGCTCAGAACATACTGTTGGGAAAAGATGCAGAATCTAATCTAACAACTGTTGCTTTTGTTATATTTCATATGAGTTAATTCTTATTATCTACCAGTTCTATTTGTTTATCCAATTTTCTATTTTTTCTATCATTTATATGTTCTATATCTTTTAAAGATATCTATCTATCTATCTATCTATCTATCTATCTATCTGTCATCTATCTATCATCCATCACCTATTATCTGACTATCTAATTTTGGCAGCTTTGACTACTATTATGCTATTGGGCAGAGGGACTACAGTTTGTTTATTCTCCCATTTTTAGATATTTTGGTTTATGAACTTTTATTCATATAAGCAGTGATAAGGGCCAGCCAAATTGCTCAGTGGATTAAAGAGCCTGCAAGCAGGTGCAGGGGCCGGTGGTTTGATCCCTGGGACTGCCGTGCTCGCCCCATCCCCGCTCAAGCTGAGACGGCAATTGAGATGGCATGGTGGCTGCGCCTGTAATCCCAGCTCTTGAGAGGGAGATCACTACAAGTAGTAAACAGGCAGATCACTACAAGTCTGATCTAGTAGTGAGACCCTGAACACCCTGTAGACCCTTCCCTAAAATAAAAAATGAAACGAAACAAAATAAAACAAAAATATACAAGCAATGATAAAGAGCCAATTAGATTGCTAACAGAGTTTATTCTGGATAATATAATAATGTTCAGTAATGAATTGTATAGTTAAAAATAGTTTAACAAAGCCAAATAAAAGATCTTCTGATACAGCATGAACAATGGACTCAGGCACAGTTCATATATATTTAACATTGTGTCTACCACGATGTTAAGAATCTGGCATGTTTTAGATTGCTGGCTGATTAGATCTCCAAGGGCAATCTGTGAAGCCTAGGCCATTTCAACTCTGACATGTAGAGAGATTTTGTGTTTTAATAGAAAACTGCAGCACATGGTGTCAGTTGTTAGATCCTGACTGGTCTTTGTCTTTGAGTTATTTTTTTTATTTCCTTATGAATTACAGTAACTTATAATTGTAACCTTTATCTTCTGTGGTAGTGATTTATTTTTTCTCTCACTGTTACCCATCTATAAACTGTACCTGAACTTGTGATCTTGAATTAATTGGTAACTCTTTCCAATGTTCAGTTCTTCCGGTTTTCTTTAATATCTGAGAATGCCACATGGGGTGGGGGCACGGCTCATTGCTTTGGTGAAAGGGAGCACCACTGCCTCCCTGGGTTCAGCTTTCTGGGATTTGTAAACTACATACCAATAAAAATTTAGAGATACAGTTTAAGGAAAGAAAGACATTTTGTTGGACACTTCATTGGAAAAGAGGAAAAAGGAGAAGTAACTACCCTGATAAATCTGACTAGAGGGCTCCAGACATCTGGCGGACCTGAGGATCCTTTGTTCTCAGCTGCTTTTTATTGTTTGTGAGGCCACTCCCCCTGACCTAGAATTTGTAATAATCTGGTTATTTCTACCCTAGGTCCCATCGTCTGTGTACAGATTCCTATGTGAATTTCATTTGGTTTCCTCTGTCCTGTGAGAAGAATTTATGGGTTTGTTAAGAGGGCTTTACCTACAAGGTAGAGTTAGCAACGAAATAAAGGAAAACATATGGAGAAAGAGGGACTGGGCTGTCCTTTAGGTGGCCACCCCTTGACTCCCTGTAAGTTGGGGAAACATTGCTAGGCTGACTTGGTTGGAATGCCTGTTTCCTTAGCAGCTTTTATCTTGTCTTGTTAATACCTTTCTCCACATGAAAATTTAACTCTTTCTAGTCAGGATTAGCCAAAAGGCTTACTCAGGGCCTTATCTTTCTATTTCCTTCCCATCTATTTGTCCCCCTTCCATAGGATGATTGCCCTCCACACTAACATTTCCGGTTTTTATTCCTTTATCCTTACTTGGCACTACCAAGAAGGAAAACCTGACTTCCTCTATCCTTATGGCCCTTGTCGCTGACCTTCTCTGCAAGCACCTGAAGAAGATCTGTGAGCCAATAAAGGCTGATGACTTGATACATACTTTCAAAGACTTGTCACTGTAATGGCCCACACATACCCTGGATTTCTCTCTGGGCAAACCACTAGATTGGGCACTTAGCAACCCTGGCTCAGGTTATTGGGGCCTTTATATGAAAGGTAACATAAACTGGACAACCTAATGCAGAACATTAAAATTTTAGCTTCCAGATATTGAAACAGTGTTATACAATAAAAGAGTTTCCTCTGCCTACTGGGATATTTATCCTTGGGGTTTAGTTCTTTGCTATATTACATTTTATACTAATGTTTTTCTTTTCAAGATGTCTACTCATTAGGAACCTAAAATAACTGAACTTGCCTTTTATTTCTGAACAGGTTGTTCAACTCTTTTTGTAAGAACAATACCAAGAGTCTGCAGGAGGCTAGTGCTGAGATCTTGCTGTGATTTATGATTGTCTCTGAGTTGTTCAGCAAATAGTGATGTTCCTTCATTTCAGACAAAAAAGTAGACTGACACTGATGAACTTAACATGAGTCCTTTAATCTTAGAAATTAGTGAGGGTTAAAAAACTCCTCTCCTCTTTTCTATTCTCGTAAATAGTTTTAAGAGAAACTGTAGCATATGGCAAGATGATATCATATGAGGTATAGGAGAAGCAAAGGCAGATCCTCCTACTATATTTTCATAACATAGATCATTTTGGTGACCCTTCATGTTTCTCTGTCCACCAACCAATCAGTTCTGTGGGGATTTTTCAGCACACATCAGCTGTAATTCAATCCAATCCGATCCATTCTGATTCAATCCCATCCAATTATGACCCCATCTACCTGGAGATCCCATCTGATCCTATAGCTCAGTCCCACATGTCACCTCTATTTCACTCACCAGTCAAAACTAATAGGTTGTCACCTATGCTTTTGACCAGCTGACTATCAATCTCTGGCTCCTCTGACCTCCATTTCAGTTTTCATGAACTTGCTAGAGTGCCTTATAAAATTCAGGGAAACACTTACTTGTTTTTGGTTTATTGCAAAAATATTATAAATGAAATAGATTAACAGCCACATAGGAGGAATGCCAAGGGCAAAGTGTGTGTGAAGGGGTGTAGAACTTCTATGCCCTCTTACGGTACGTTACCCTTCCACAAACATCTGTGTGTGCAGGTGTCGGGAAACTCATCCAAATCCTGTGCTTGGAGGTAGAGGTAGGGAGACTTTGTTATAGAGATGTGATTGATTAAATTATTGGCCACTTATATAACCTTATTTAATCATCCTCCCCTAAAGCCAAATGGAATGTAATAAACAAACAAACCAACAAACATTTCTCTCCTCATTGAAATCATCTTTAAACATGAACTCTTTTATAAAAAACTAAGTCTGGATTAAAAAAAATTTATATTAAATTTTATTTAATTTTTGCAAAAAACCCAAGAAAGAGTTTATATTATTTACCCAAAGTAAAAAAAAAAAAATTATTAGTTGTTTTCCAAAATAGTTTCAGGTTCCTAGAAAAAGTGAGGAGACAGAGATTTCCTACATACCCTCTTCCCCACAAACCCATAGCTATCCTTTTCACCAACTTCTTGCAGCACAGTGGTACATTTGTTATAATCAATCAACTTACAGTACTATATCATTTTTACCCCAAATCTACACTTTACTTTAGATTTCACTTAATGTTGTAAATTGTATAGGCTTAGACAAAAGTATTGATGACATGTATCCACCATTATAATATCATACTAAGCAATTTCACTGCCTTAAAAATCCTCTGTGTTTTGCCTATTTCTCTCTTCTTCTAACTTTTGGCAACTCCTGAATTTTTAACTATCATAATAGATTTCTTTTTCTAGAATGTCATAGAGTTGGAATAATATAAATGTAGTCTTTTCAATTGGCTTCTTCCACTGAGTAATGCATAATTATGTTTTTTTCATGTATTTTTATTATTTGATACCTGGTCTCTCTTTAGGACAAAATAAGATCACTTTTTTTATTTACTAAAGTTTATTCCTCCATAAAAGGACTCTTAATTTCTTCCAAGTTGTTGCAGGTATCAGATAATCTACTGTAAACATTCATGGGCAGATTTTGGTGTGAATATAAGTTTTCATCTTCTTTGGGTAAAGGCTAAGAAGTATATCATGGAGCCCCAGGGCAAAGTTTATCTAGGTTTCTAAGAAACTTCCACATTGTCTTATGCAGTGGGTGTGCCAGTTTGCATACCTATCACCAGTGAATGAGAGTACTGTTATTCTACATCCTTGTAGGTATTGGGGGTGTCAGAATTTTGGCTAATTTAATAGGTGTACAGAGGTATTTTATTGTTTCAATTGCGTTTGCCTGGTGACATGTGAGGTACAGTACATTTTTATATAGTTATTTGCCATTTGCAATTATTTTTGATGGGATATTAAAGTATGTTGATACTTTTCAAGTTAGACTATTTCCTTTTTTTTCTCCTTTGATACCTGGGATTGAACTCAGGACCTTTACTTGACAGACAGGTGCTTATATGATTCAGCTATCTCCCCAGCCCTAGGCTGTTTGTTTTCATCTTGAGCATTAAGCATTCTTTGCATATTTTGGACAATAGTCCTTTATTAGGAATGACTTTTGTAAATTTTTTACTCCCTGCCTTTGGCTTGCCTTTTCATTTTCTCAATGTTTTTTTTTTTAATTTTAAAGAATACAAAATAGTGTTAGGAAAATAAACAGCATTAGAAATGACACAAGATTTCACTAAAGAAAGTAATAGGAATTCAACAATGGTTGCTGTATTACATGATGCTATCTTTAAATTAGTTGTTCAAATTACAGGATATAAATATGTAAAGATTCATTTAAAGAAAAAAACTAAACAATAGCAAAGAAGTTATAAGAAATTCAAAAGAGGAAAGAAAAAAAATCAGAGTAAAAAATTTTAAGCATTAACTGCTTCTTTCAAAAGACCAGCAGAAATCTACAATGCAGTTATCCAAACCATTCTGCATATACACCTAAATGTATCTTTTTCCCTTCTTTGTTTTGTGCTTTTCTTCACCTCATTTTTTACTTTCTCAAAGGGTTTGTGTTTTATTTGACAGCCATTGTCAGAAAAGTATTGTGAAAAGCTTTGAAATGGTAGAGAAAGAAAAAAAAAGTTCTCTTAGTGCACCCTTCAGGGTTATGTCTGTGTTCTTTATCTTTAAGTTTAGAACTTTGGAAACTTTAGATAATGAATAATCATGATTTTTCTTCCTAGAAATGCATGTCAGCTACATCTAGCATATAATGGCTTCTTGTCCTGAGGATTTGTGTCTAGTTGTCCTCCCAAAAGCCTAATGCAGTCATGGGGTGGGGACTTGTAGAGATTATGCTTAACTCATGATCTGCTGGGATTATTGGTTTTAGTACTGCTGGGATTATGGGTGTGTGTACTTCCCCCAGCCTGAGGCAGAGACTGAATGCAATTTAAGAGAGTCAGACTTTCTCTCTGTTGCTATTGTTGCTGCTACTCTTGCATTTGCTTTCTGCTCTTTGCCACCACCATGAAGGGTTACCCACTGCCATGTGCTGCTCCACCATGGGGCCAGCTGAGTGTGGACTGAAACCTCCAGTAACTGCTCACTAAATAAACCTTTCCTTCCTTCATTTTGGGTGTCGGGTATTTTGTCCCAGCAATGAATAAAAAGTAACTGAGACAACTCATATCACAAAGAACATGCTATTATTCTCCATGTTATAGTGAGAAGCAGAAAGATGGGACAAATAGGATGCAAAAGGAAGTTGCTTATTAGGACTAACATGACAATAGTGAAGGCCATTGTTTTCTATTAGGAAAAAAAATTAAGTTGCACAAATTTATGTTTCACTTAGAATATTTTCTATCAAAAGCCTCAGCAAGCATTTGGGAATCAGAGCAATTAGCAAAGAAATCAGGCTGCTCTGCTGGATTTAAGGTTTCACAAGGAAAGTTTACTCTGAATATGGAATTTTTAATTAACATTCCAAGAAGATGGTCACATGAGGTTCTGTGCCCATGGTGCTGCAGCAGTTGTTTTGTTTGAGTGAAGTCTCTGAGTGTTAACAGTTGGATATCTGCAGATTAAGTGCAGACAATACTTGAACTGACAATTGAAAACGTGAATTTTTGATGTTTTCTCCAGCTGCTGCTGACAGATTAGTTGGGATATTATCCAGGTTCCTTTACTGTAGCTGATGAAAGTTTACTAGAAGCACACATAAGTTTATGCATTATTGTTGATTTGGTTGGAATAAGAATTTTGAAAAACTGCTGCACTCATATTATGAGTTCTTGAGTCAGATTGCTGAATGTTGCTTTGTATAGAAGGAAATGTATTACTACAGGTAGATAGTAAATTTCTTTTTTTGGCCATAATTTTATTGATAAACAAATAGCAATGAGATAGTTTCAAATCAAATCGGTA
>NDGN011552694.1:4616-15932 GCA_002564285.1 Tympanoctomys barrerae | reverse complement strand
GCAGGGCTCCCTGGGGGCGGGGCCCACACGGCAGGCCCTGGGATGGAATCCCTGGCCCCTGTGCCTACTTGCAGGCTCTTTAATCTGCTGAGCTATTTGGCCAGACTTTCCCTCTTAAGTTAAAATCACACTTAGGGGCCGGCAGCAAAGCTCAGTGGACTAAAGCGCCTGCTTAGGCCAGCGCAGGAACCGCAGTTTGATTCTCAGCACCACTACTGCGCCAGCCCCGCCCTCAGGGTGTGCTGAGCCAGCCAGAGAGCACAGCGGCACCCACCTGTAATCCCAGCACTGGCTGAAAGAGGCTGAAAGCAGGAGGATCGCCACGAGTCTGAGCTGCGTAGTGAGAGCCTGCAACAACCAAATACATTAAAAATAATAATAATAAAAAAGAAAATCACGCTTAAAAGATTTTGCTTAGTTTTATTTAATATATTTAATTTACAACAATATTTTACTGTAATATCAATAAGAATTTACCGAGCAGTTAACTACTAGCAAGTCATTGCGAGCTCGGCAAGTTAAATAGGTGCAGGTGATGGTTTTTGCCCACAAATAAAGACATTCATTACCACACAATTTTAATTGACTTTACAAAACTCGGTGATTAGTCTACCATGCAAGATATATCCAGGGTACAGAAATTGTGAGACATCTGAAAATATCAAGGTAAAAAGATTTATACCACATTGTTATTCAAAAGTTTAAAGCCCCTTCTGTATTTTTCTAATCCACCGAGGCAAAACTAATGGATGACAGGTATTGATTTCTGCCTGTAGTACAGGAGTTGTGTTGAACTCTCCCAAATGTCTTATTTAATGTTCACAATAGCTCTACACGATTAGCATTTTTAAAATTACATTTTCTAGATAAAAGGGATTAAGCGACTGACTGGAGCTCAAACAGCTCTTTAGTGGCCGAGCAAAATCCCAAATTCAGGCAGTCTAACCCAGAGAAAGCATCTCACTGTACTGCTTCGAATGCATCACAAATACTGTACATCTGGTTCAAACAGAAACTCTCTTGGATACACTGAAGTCAATGCTCTCTGTTGTACTCTTTTTGTTAGTACTTCATTCTCTTCTGCCTCAACCTGAGCCCACTGCCCACATTTTTATTTTGACCAATTTTACACGCTCATACCTGGTAAACTGAGCAACTACTTTGAAGACCACAATGTGTCATATAACAGCAATCATTGCTGAATTCCTATCATCTTGTTTTTTGAAGTTCTGTATCATTTCTGATGTTTTATCTATTTTTTATTCTCTTCAGAAAAATTGTAAAGCAGTTTCACAAGTCTCCAGGCTCCTTTATCTCAAGGACTGTGTTTTGTCTCAGTGTCCTCATCTGTCCTGCCACACAAATGTAGCATCCAGTCAATTTGAATGCTGTCCTTGAGGCATGTCGAGTGGCAAGAACACTTGGGCGACTGCGAAATACCTGTGCCAACAGTTTTACTCTGGTCAGTTTGGTTAAAACAAGCAAAATATACACATCGAACTCCAACCATATAAAACAACAATGAATTAGCTTCTGTGATGTGTATAAAAAGCTTGGGACAGAGTTCCTGTTCTGAACAAGTTTACAGTTCGGCTGCAGAGAGATATAAAGCAAACACAGTCAAGGTAAATAATTCAAGAGTTGTTCTGTACAAGAGAAAAAAATGAAGCTTATCACAGGGCACCGTGTGATGAGTAGCCTGTTAGGCTATGGAGAAAAGAGGCTCAATAGTTTTAAAAACATTGACGATTCTAGATTATATTCATTCAAGCAGATTTCTTTAATACATAGTTTCTCTTAGCTTTTATTATAACAATGTACACTGTGAATTTCCGAGGGACTTCATACTTTGCAGTGTTTTCCAAAATTGTTCTGAAAAGTGCCATGATCCAAATGTTCTCTCTCTAGCCTCCAAATTTATCTGTTGAAATCATAACCATGAAAGTGACAGTCCTAGGAAGAAAGGCCTTTGGGGAAGTGATTAGGTCATGCGGATTCTGTAAATGGTAAAGGAGCTGGTGAGTTAAGTATGCAGGAGGAAAGAAAGTCAAGGAGGAAAGTAAAAAATAAATATATTGCCAAATATAATGAGGTTGGACAGAATTACTAAGCAGTGATTTCATAGATCAGAGAGCTCGTGAGCAATGCTGAGCAAGTGCCTCTGCTGTGACTCAAGGGTCCTGATGTAGGACTTCTTGGTACTTGAGTGCCAGTAGGGTAATATTCATAGTCTTACTTCTAATTTCCTTCTTCATATCCACAAGTGACATAAACGAGTCCTGTGCAAAATTTGCATCACTATCAACTATATAATACAGGTTCTGTAAAGCTTTCTCCAAAGTTTTCACTATCAATCTTATCCTTTTCAGGTTGTGGCCCAACTTACCACAGTCAAACACAAAGAGAAGTCAGTGAAAATATGCTGTTCACGCCAATCATGCTCTTTTTCGATGCTTTTCAAACACTGGAGGTGCTCATATATATTATTGCCTCTCCTACAATTTTGCCTGAATTGAAGCCCTTCGGTGTCACAAGAAGTGAGAAGAAAGCCCCTCTGGCTACAATATGTCAACAATCATTGTTTTAGAACTAACACAGTGTTGTGTCTGCAGTACTTCTTGTGTTGCAAAGTCGCTAATGACAATATCTCCTTCAGCTTCTATTCAAGAATTTTACTGAAAGACAATTTCCATAGATCTTTCACATTTCTGCAACTCTAATAAGCAGAAGCACTGGATACTTCTATTCTGGATTATCACTTTTGAAGTATTTGTAATGGCATATGTTGCCCATATTTGTATGGGCAACAGTCTTGAAAAATACAGTCTCTGAAGCAAACAGCTGATCTTCTCACTGCTTTTTACTATTCTGTGGGGTGAAAGGCAGGCAGGCTTTCTGCCCTGTATAAAGGATTCTGATTTCCTGAGTTCTGGGTTCACCAACAGTGTGTCCACTGCATGTTGGGGCCTTATCTAGTCTAGTTTGTGCATCATCCTATGAGAAGTGGTGCCAAGAATCAAAGCAAATATGCTGGCTTATTGTGGAATAAGTAATAAAGTCCTTTGTCTCTGACCTAGGAATTTCATACCATCAACTAACATCCATGAAACTAGGCAAGGCTAACTTGTTAACTTGCAAACAGGATAAGATCTCAGGGCCTCGCCCAATTGTCTGCCCACATTTCCCTACAAGATTCGGACCTATATCCTGGTATGAGAACCACTAAAATAGACCCTGTGCCATCGTGGGCCACTGTGCCTGGGCAGCCCCTCAGTTAGCTTGACCAGCGTGGGAACATCAAGATTTTTGCATTTTTGCCGAGTCAGGGTGCAATGTCATGGATAATCTTAGCTTCAGAGCCTTGTCTGGTTTGAGGCAGAGATAAGGGGATAACAGCATGGTTAAACAACAGGATGTAACTTATCAACCATAGCTGGGATGTACGGCCAGCCGAGCCACTAACTTCCAGCAGACCCCAGCTGAGAGGATGTAACAGATAGCAGCCTGTGACTTCAAAGCCAGTGTGCTCTGCTGCCTTCCTGTTTATGCGGTGGCCTGTCCTGCGTGCAGGACGTGTCTCATCTTGCTCCTTGCTTTTCCTCACTCTTTGCTTTTCTGCCTTTATTTTAAATAAAAATTGCATTTACTTGTTCATTGGCTGTCCAGAACAGTTATTTGGGTGGAACAGAGAGAGCCTGGAGCTCCCAGCCGCTGGCCATCTGTCCCCAAGGTCCTTGAGCTGATCTGATCTGCAGGGTTTCTCTGAGCTACGCAGTTCTGCTGCCTTTCATCTCCCACCCGTCCAACTCCCTATGTAATGCTCTCCCTACTTGGTCTCATATCTGTCAGTTATTGAACCTAACTGATACCTCTCTCCTGCTATAGGCACAAAACAAATCATTCTTCCTTCTGTAGGAATCCATTATAGATACTATTAGCATGTCATATACATAGCCAAATTTATCCATCATGCCCAGATATATTAAATCCCAGACTGGAATTCCCACTGAATAAAAAATGCACAGTGTAGTTTTGTGTATTAAAAATGATTATGTTAGGCTATATTTGGTTCATGAAACACTCATTTAAAATTAAGACTTATTTATGTTACATTTATTTAACAGAAACTAGGCTTAAATCTAAATGTTAATTATAAATTAGTGTTTTATATTTCAAAAATAAGGAGCTGCTAACTACATCTTTTAAGTATTATTAAGAAAACCATCACTGATTCATTTATTTTCACAATGCTAAGATACCACTTATGGTAAGACAAATCCCAAGTTCAAATATGTAAAACCGTGAAAGATATACATCATAGATTCAGTGATATACAGTTTAGATTGATGTTATTGTTTGTTTGTTTGTCTGTTTGTTGATACACTTTTCCCTACGTAGTCCAGGCTGGCCTCAAACTCTCCACAACCCTCCTGCCTCAGCTTCAGGAAAGCTGAGATTACAGACATGCACCATCACACCTGGCTTTAATATTGACATTTTTAAGAGGAAATTTCATCACACAGCAACATTAAGATCTAGATTTTTGACAAGATCAAAATGCCTTAATTATGCCAGCAATAAAAGAGAAGTTTAGAGATTGAATGTAAGTGAAAAGACGAGGTCATAGAGACAAGTTGATTTCATTTCCTCACCTTTTGATTATTGTAGTTTGAACATCAAAATACTGTGTTACTAAGTTTGCTAGTTTATAAAGAGTGCTATCTATGACACAATACTCTGAACACTGCAGAAAGTTATAAAACATTTATTAAATGTTCATGGTAGGTCAAGTACTGAATTATTTCTCATATACAGTTTCTCACTTATTTAATCTCTTCAACAACTCTATGAAGTACTTTCATTCTTTTATCATAAATAAACAAGGGCACAGAAGAATTTAAGAAACTGATGGATCTGCCCATGCCTGGCCATATTAGATTGCTACTTATAAGACTCTCTTTTAAAATGAAATATGAATTTTCATATGTTTACAATGGAAAGACAAGAAAAAGAAAAATGGTATAAAGTATACATTATAAATTCAGCATGTAAAATCAAAATTTCGAACTCTCCAACATAGTCCACACTAAATAGGTTTTCTCCCGGCTTCTCCAAAGCCAGAGGCTGAGTAATGTCATCCAAATTTGTAATGACTACAAATGAGCCTATTTTATATGTATGAGAAAGCAAAAATATTTTGCTGTTCCTCTCTCCATTTTCTACAATTGAAACAGGCAGAAAAGCACAGCAGGCCAGAGATCAAACGCATCACCCTTCTGATGGATGCAGCCCTGACCTGCGGTGGCAGTACCTGCCCCCTCCTCGTCCAGCTGGTGGCAAGGTGGACAGAATGAAGTGTGTTGCTGGTGGGCAGATAAAGCCTAAAGACAAAGGAGAGAGAGATGAGCTTTTCACACCCATTTTCTATCCAAAACTCACCAATAAGCAAAGATGATCCCCTCTTCAGAAAAGAGGGTGCGTGGTCGTGGTGGGGAAGACATGCCAGGCCGTTCCCCTTTTTGGAACCATGAAGTCTAAGAAAGGAGATATGATGTCCCTCTTCCACTCTTCCCTGTGCACATATGCACATGCACACTTACACACACATTCACACATAAGCACACACATGGCCTGTGCGGCTGGATTACGATGTACTGCATTCTCTGCTCTCTGTATTGGAGACTTAAACTTCAGGCATTTCACTACGTGATCATTTTGTGCCTAACAGTCAGTACAGATGAATAAGTGAGATGACAGCCCTGCTGTGGGTGAAGGCAAGCCTTAGAAATGAAACAGCTCATTGATATTTGTATTATATGTGAATATAACAAATATATGTATTGATATAAAAATTATATAGAGAGGAGAAATACAATGCCTAGCAGTGACTCAAGATTAAATGAGTTAATAGTCAACAGTTCTTCCATCTCAGAATAAAGGCAAGCCACTGCCTCACTGCGCCACTGAGGTGACTCTAGGGTAAGAGCCACATAGCACAGGCAAAACCAGGGAGGAAGAGGCCAAGACCAGGCGAGGGGAGGAATGGGCTCTTGAAGTGTTTGATGAGAACATCCCTTTAAAATGCTACAAAAAGAGCAGAAGGGGAAAAAAATCAAAAGCAAGCATGACATCACTGTCCCAGCCTCCCTCCAAGTCAGGGGAGTTGGGCTCAACTGAAAAGTATAACTGGAACAGCTGGCCGTAACAAGAAGTCAGTTCCCTACTGCAACTGGGGATTCTGGTCTAGGGGTTAATTTCTTGAATTTGGCAACACTGCTACCAAATTCTTTCCTTAAAGGCTGTCCAAATTTTATAAGAATTTTCAATATATCTCTTCTGCTATTCTTCATTCTTTAGCAATAAAAATCAAGATTCTGTTTTTCAGCCTTAGGCCTTACATAGCTCCCATGAAAACACTGCCTACCTTCCCAGCTGCTCACAGGAGACATTTGAACTGCCCACCAATGCCCAGCCCCTTACTTAGAATCAAAAGGCACATGTAGACATTGCACCCTGTTTATGGCTTTTTTTTTTTCTGCCTCAAGCTCTTCCCCAGAAACAAGACACAAGACACTGCAAGTGCTCACCGAGCACCTAGTGACTAGCACCTTACATCCTGCTATACATGGAGAACACCATGGCAAATAGGGCCCCTGGCCCTGCACTGTGCATTGCCTAGAAGACCCTTCTCACAGCCATTATTTCAGATCCTCCCCATGCCTGAAGGGTCCCATGGGAAACACTGCCAGTCACTGGACTCCACAGCGCCCTCCTTCCTCACCCCATCCCCCGTCAGCTGTCCTCACTCTCACCACTTGACATATTGTAAATTCCTGAACCAAGCCATCTAAAGGCTCCAGGCCCCTTCAAAGCAAAACACTCATAAATGAACCCTGGAGCCTGAGTAATCCTTGGTCTACTTTCTCTTACCATCAGGATTTTAACCTCTGAGATAAACTACTAGGATATCTGTAAACAGCTTTGAGAGTGGGATTTAGAACCATCTATGAATCCTCTGAAATTATGTCTGTTCTTATATGTATACCCTGTTTCCAGAGAAAGCATGCAAAACCCTCCTTAGATTTTCAAAGCACATGCAGCCAAAAATTTCAGATCCTCTTTCATATTAGGTTTTTAATTGCTCTTTTCAATTATTTTTCTTTCAATTATTTTCAATTATTACCATGAACCTGGGCATTCATTTTACTTTAATTTTTTTTCTAATAAAGAATTAGATTTCCAGCAGTATGTTTTTTTCCTTAAGTGTCGTTGAAAAAAATAATTTTTTATGGCATTATGACAACTTAAATCTCAAACACTGAAACAGAGTTTCTTATAATTGAGGCTAGGGTCCAGTGGAGGTCCTGGTAGAAATTTGTACTTCTTTTATAATGTAAATTATCCAAGAATTTAAGCAAGCTTCGTATCCTTTTATGCTATATTGTGGAGGTGAAACTTGGGTGTCTCACTAAGACAAGGTTTAATTAATTTTCACAAGCCACAGTGAGATTCATAAACATTAATGCCTAAAATAAAGTTAAAAATTATTGAAATATGTTTAATAGAAGTGCCTGTTGCTCTGTATTTCTGTCATGTCACACTTAACATTATTTCCAGGCCACCAGAAAGAGATTTAGGGTATCATTTTCTTCAGAAGGAAATGGATTAAAAATAAAAACATCGAATTCTCAATTTCCTGTGCCTAATATCTTTTATATTCGAGGTGGTTTCTAGTATACTAGGTATTGTTGCAGGAACAGTGCACAATTCTACTATTTAAAATAGTGAGTAGCTACTTTTTCATTTAGATCATAGTTGTAAGAGCCTGGTAGAGCAGGAAGAAAAAGGAAGGAGAAATATCTTTAATTTTATTATTGCTTTTATGTATTACTATTTTACATGGAACCAGAGTGACAGTACATTAGAAAAATTAAATAAATTATATATTGGGTTGTTTGGTTGGTTTTGTTGTTTGTTGTTTGTTTTCTTTGCTATGGGGTCTTTACTATGTGGTTCAGGCTGACCTCAAACTCACTGTGTAGCCAAAGCTGGCCTCAAACTCTGGGTGATCCTCCAGCCTCAGCCTCTCCAGTGCTAGGATTACAGGTGCATGCAACAATGCCTGGCTAAGTAAGTTATTGTAATCCAAATCCATACATGCCTGGCTAAGTAAGTTATTGTAATCCAAATCCATACATGCCTGGCTAAGTAAGTTAATGTAATCCAAATCCAACCAGAAAAAACAATTCAGGTAGCACAAAATGAAAAAAGATATTATTTTAAGAGTGAAGCACTGAAGAAAAAAAGTGCATAACAATACAATACATAAGAATAATAATTTGTTTTTAAATAAGAGGTATAATATCAATTTTATAATAAGATATAATATTTCTATGTTAATCCTTATGAACCCTTTCAACATCAGTGCATGCATTACTGTTATTCTCATTGTACTGATGAAGTGGAATGGAAAATGATGTGCCCAAAATAGAGAACATGGTAACAGAAGAAAACATAGAGTCAGGGAATAAGTAAATATTTACTTTACACAGATACTGATGCACATTCTCTTGGAAACAAAAAGCTATAGCAATGGATTTTTTTTAAGGCAAGCACTATTAACAAAAGACAGTACAAAGTTTCATATTATAATCTTTTAAATTTTAAAGTAAAAAAAGAGCTGTCTGGATTTTTTGATCTGAAGTACTGTGAACATTATGACAACTGAAGACCCAAACAATAAAAGATTTTTCCTTAAAGTTAAGGTGTATTACCACACTCACATAGAACAGATAATACAAAATATGCTTAATTAGAAGTGGGAAAAGTAACATTTAGTTTTTGTATTTATGATTTCTGAATTTGTTCACATGTTAAATCTCCATTTCCAACGCAATCAGTGTTTGTGCCACATCTTTTAGCTTTTGTTGTTCCCTAAATGGAAGTACAGAACAATGTAGGAAAAAAAGACACAGAGGTGACACTGTGCTGCAGATGTCACATAACCCATTTCCAAATCAGATCTGCAAAATAATAAAAATTCAGTGAAACTGGGTGCCTAAACAGACCTACTCACTAAATTTACTCACCAGTTCCTTTAAATAGAAAAAGGTTAATGGTGGAGCAAAAAACTCTTCTCTTTCACATTCTCTCCCTTTTTCTAGTCCTTTATTTTTATTACTACATCAATTTTGCACACTAGGATTTATAAAGCACTGTAAGAAGAATGCCAATCATAAGCTAAAGGGTGCTGAGGGTTGAAAGGTATTATTTGAGAAGGAAAACCAAAGGTGAAGTTGAGGGTTTCCGAAGCCAGGCCACCTCATATAATGCATTACCAGGCAGAGCCAAGCATAACAGAAAAAACTGGAGGAAGATGACAGAAAATGACATAAAATACCAGTGTGCTCCCAGAGTTCTGAGGCTAAATGAAGTGCATGTTTAGATAAGCTAAAGAGAGATCATTTTAAACTTGGAATTCAGAGTATAAAATGATATAAACAAAAAGTTAAGCACCTGAATGCCGAAAATGATGACAAATGTGTTCCCAGGCAATCACAAAGGGGCAGGGAAGATACACTGCACACCTGTGGCTCTCTAGAGACCTTATAGACTCATTGCGTTGCGCAGGGAGGAGTATGCTGCTTACCTTCATCACCTTTAGGATCGGTGCCATTACTGTCATTACTGAGTTCTCCTTCTTATGCAGCAATCTCTGTTTCCAGGTGAACAATTACCTTCACCTCCTGGATCTCAATTTCCCTGTTGTGCCACTTAAATGCTTCAGGTCTTTGGGGAAGCAATTATTGAATTTTTATTCCCGGATTGCTAAGTGATCCCCCAAGAATTGAGAAAAGTGTTTCTCTTTAGGAGGTAAGCTGTGTGTTTCCTATGACCCATAGAAAAAGGCTCAGGAACCTCAGTGGACCCGCTGGAAGTCACCCATGGGTGCATTCATTCATTATTAAGCACCAACAATATGGGGCTTCACAATGTTGAAGACACAAAAGAGATGAAAAGCAAGTCTCTCCCCAAGAAGAGCTCACAGTGTAGAGAGAAGACAGGCTCACCAAGGAAGATCTAGCCTGCAAATCTCTGCAAGGCAGAGACTTGAGCCTGCTGGGAGCAAGCACCAAGGAGAAGCGGGGTGGGAGGGATATCATGGATGACTAGCGGATTCTTAGAGGATGGGGGGAATTTGCCAGAGTAATTAAGACATAGAAGGCATTCCAGAAAGAGATTACAGAATTTCAACCATAGTGGAAAAATAAACTACCATTACCAAATACTATGTAAAAGGAAGTCGACATTTCAGGATTTCTTCGAGGATGCTCATTGTATTCTTTGGTTTCTGGCTTCAGATGATATTGAAGCGTTATCACTGGTGATTACTCACACAACACAGGGGTTATGCACTCTCCATATGCTCCCTGGGTCGCTCCACACAGGTGTCGGGCCCTGGACTCAAGCTCTTCCTCCAGCTCATCATTTCTCAATGCTTCCTCAGACTATGTCTGCTTACAAACACTAGGTCTTTGCTTTTACCTCCTTCCCTGTCTTTGCCTCATGAAAATTCCGATTTCAATCCCGTTTGCTATGTTTATCGTGGCTAAAAAAGAATGAAATGTAGAGGCCAACTTTGCCCTTAGGCCCTTCATAAATAACCTCACTTGTGAACCAGTAGATTTAAGCTAACGAATGCATTCTAGTGCCCTTGGGTCAGCTGCTGTGGCCAAAATTTGATGACTTTCCTGCTTGTTGCTTTTTTTTTCTGTTTTTTTTTGTTTTTGTTTTTGTTTTTCTTGTTTCTTTTTTGTTTTGAGACAGGAACTGGCTTAGTTGTTCAAGCTGACCTTGAACTGACTGTGTAGCCCCGGCTGGCCTCAAACTTGCAGCAATCCTCCTGTGGAATGCTGGGGTTGTAGGTATGCTCCACCACACCTGGCACCTTCATGTTTCTCATTCTCATCATCTATCCCGCCCTGCATATGGTAGGTGGTGTTCAAGTGGGTATACATTCCTGTAAAACTGGCTCCCATATGTGTGGGCAAAGTAAAAGACTAAATAAAGTTGCATCTTCCCAGCCACTCTGTACACACGAGTAATAGACTATTAAAGGAAAGCATAAAGGTTTCAAATAGTGCCCAGATGCTTGCAGAATAGCTACAACGGCACATTCTCTGACTCAGAAAACATACTAAAGATAATGTAAATTAGGGAAACTTTCATATAATCTTAACCTTAAAACAGTTAATTGGGGAGATGGCTCAGTGGAATAAGCACTTCCCTGGCAAGCGCAAGGGCCTGAGTTCAATC
>NDGN011552692.1:3880-32339 GCA_002564285.1 Tympanoctomys barrerae | reverse complement strand
TTTTTTGTGGAACCGGGGATTCAATTCAGGCCCTTGTGCTTGCCAGGGAAGCGCATATTCCACTGAGCCATCTCCCCGGCCAATCATAAAAGTTTTATAATTCAATGTTTCATAAATTATTTACATTACAAACAAGTGTATTCAGTTTTGCATTAAAAAAAAGCAATGGAAGAATTTTTTTTTGCAATTTAAGACTTTTAATTATATATTCTCCAAAAAAAAAAACTGTTTAGATAACAGGCTAAGTTTCCACTGAAATTCAACATTTGGGCACGCATTCAATTTTGGTGAACCCTCATACTATCCGATGGAAAGAAAATGGATTACCATAAAAAATGAAAGTCCCATTGTTTAGATTACATTTTGTGTATTTATTTGTTCTTGTTCATGCACTTTGAAAGACAACAGTTGAATTGTCAATATTTCTCTACTATTTATACTCTGAGATTGAAATAATGAGAGTAATTTATTGTTCTTGGATAGGATCCTGGTTTTAAAAGGAATTAAATTGATTCACTTCCAGGGAACACTGCAGAATGTACTAATTTTCAGAAATGTGACTATAATGCTGTTTTAAAACCAATAAAATGACATCCAAATTCATATGAAATCATTTAGTTATTTGAATTTTGTTATTACATACATTACAGAAGATTTGTTAATGTTACTAACAACAAAAATTATTTGGGAATTAAGTCATAAATAAAATGATGGGAAAAGCATAGTTGGTGTACTATGTAATCTCTAACTAAAAATTATAATGGAATTTTTGTAATTTATTCCCTAAAATACTTAGAGAAGTAGAGAAAATATTAAATATTATTTTAACTTATGAATATCCTATTGGGAAAAATGCTACCAACTATATATTTTGTTCTTACAGATAAAGGAAGAATAATTCCCTAGATTATTTTAGATGGATATTTATAAGGAAAAAATATATATGCATGACCTCAAATATTGAATTTTTGAGTCCTATAAAAGATGTATTGCTGACTTAGATGCCCAGCTATCACTTTTACTTTTCATTATAAACAAGATCCATGGACTATTTTCATAAAATACCTATGTTGACTGTTCTACTTTTAATCAGTATATGCAAGAGCTGATTAATTTTTTTGAAAAATATTACAGTAGAAGTTTACCTGGCAGCAAGCTATTGGGACAGAACAATCCTGTTTTCTTTGAATTGTCTTGAGAGAGCAGAGGAGGAAACTTTAACTGCACTTTAAAGTTTTAGGATGACTGTAATATGAGACGGATCAGCATCTTGTCATTAGACAGCTTCGTACATGTTGATCTTTGTCAACTTTCGAAGCTTCTCAATAAATATGTTGTGCATGATCAGTTCAGGGCTTAGACGGAGACCCCTGTGGCTGATTAAAAAACAAAAGATATATTGCCATTAATCTTCAGCCACTCAATTCAAACACCTCATGAAATCATTCTTGTTGCTTTTGGAAGCAGTTTTGGAAGTCCTTGTTGTACTTGTCAGTGTAATAAAAAATACAGTAATGTTGCTGCTGATTGTCATATTATAGAAATCTTTGTTTATAAAAACATTACAATGTATCCTCATCCACTGTATTACCCAGAAGAGCCAACCTGTGGTTCTGCATCATGATTATCATGAAAGATAAATGTTTTGAACTGATTCAAGATATCAGATAGCAACACTGCACAACTACAGACACTCAAGAAAGAGAACTTCCAGAAATGCTTCAGAAAGCGGCAAGAATGATGGGATAAATATATTTAAAGGAACGGAGAATCTTAAGGGAGGTTAAAAGGAATGTATCTTTCATGATGATATTTTTTAAATTAAAAGTTCGCTGTATTTTTGGAACACCAATCATATACTTCAAGACAGAAAAGATGCTCTCTGACATGCTAACTTATTTCTCTACAATGATTTTGCTGTATCGATTGTTTTCATCTAATTTGTACTTAGAATAGGGATCAGATCTATGTACATAGTTGTTAATGATACTTTTCTTAACAGCTGGAAAATAAAGTTGCCAGTACTCTGACAAGAATATATTATTAATTGTCCAGTTTGGGCACCAGCCCAAGATAAAACCAACAGGATAAATGGCCCATTGCCATCATCTTCAACAGAAAATTATAGCACAGCTCTTCCCTTGAACCCACTGGCTCAATTCCTAGTTCTTAATTGGTCTGTGAGAGGCTGACATTATTATTTTCTCTCTTTTTTGTTGTTGTTTTGGGAATTCTTAATGAATTTCTCCCTTTCTTGTCTTTCTATTCATAGTTCATTATCCCCATATGTCATTGCATGCAATTTATATAAATTTTTAGTTTTCCTGCCTCGCTTTTAGCACTTTAATAAAAAAAAATTGTGTTTAACTCACTCCAAAATTCTTTAAAACAATCTTCTATTATCTGAATACCAAAAATTCTACACGTGCAAACAGGGAAGTCAGAGTGAGTGAGCAAATGATGATGGGGAGGGAGAAAGGATACCAGAAATTTATGTCTTTTAGTCAAGAAGTTAAGTTTTGCATCATAAAAGGCTCAGATTCCACAAGGTAATAATATTTTACTTAGAAAATAATGAGTTTTATATTTTGAAGAGTGTTGCCCACCCAAACACCACTGTAATGATGGTACAGCTCACTGAAGTAAGAACTTTTTCGGTGTATTTTTTCCGAGGTGGTATCCATTACTTCCTGGCTTTCAGTAGAGGAAAGATTTCTGGATCAGTTGTCTTTTTGATCATGAACTTAAAAAGAATTACTACTTTATGCTTTGCATATGAAGTTATATAAACATTGGTGCTTAGTAACTTCATGACAACTTATTCATGAAAACTTATTCTGAACAGTATTATGTCAATGCATGTAAGTATGATGAAAATTGACATGAAATGAACTACACATCTAATAGATAAGGAATTTAAATAATCAAACATTTTGTCTACATGAAACATTCTATACAAATAACATTATTTACTAATTATATAAATACATGAGTCAATAAAAATTCTAAAACATATTCATCACACAGGCTTCCTTAAGAACCCAGACTATATATATCTCGTGACATATATTCATATTATGGCCATTTTTTGAGTCTCTAATTATAAGTTCTCTTTGATATAATCATTCATCCTACCACTATGTCATAGTTTTAATTTCCACTGAACAAATGGGCCTTCTTTGAGTGGAAAATTGTATTTTCAATGTTATAAATAACAATTGGAAGAGAAGATTCTGTCATAAAGTTCTTTGGCAATTTTAGAAATGTTTTTTTGACTATTCGAGAACAATTTCTCGTGGCCATTCTTTCAATTGGTGTAGTTTTGAATACAGAAAAAGGGACATTACATTGTTCGTGGATTCCAGTTAAATCATAGATAATCTGTGTCATGTTCAGGAACGAGTAAGCCCAGTGGCACGTCTGAGCCTTTTGGCAAAATGGCATTTCTTCCATTTTTCCCTTTTAATCACAACTTCTTTGTGTTCAAGCCTCTTTTCACTTACTTTTAAAATTTTGCTCTATTTTTTCTTCTTTTTCTATTTCAATTACTTTTTCTTTTTTTGTGGCACTACGGATTGAGCTCAGGGCCTTGCACTTGTCGGGCAGGCACTTATTTCTCTTAGCTCTCTCCTCGGCCCTCAACTGCTTTAAAAAAACAGAGTTCTTTTACAAAGGAAGTTGAGTATCATATGTGCTTTTTAAAAATTAATTTTCTTCTCAGTTAAATGCATTGGAATGTCAAATACACATTGCTAAACATTTGCCAGTATAAAGGCTTTATTCTATTCCAATTTATATTTGCTGAATTAATAATTGATGCACATTTAAGAAAATTTAAAAAATCAAAATGCATGTACATTTATATTATGAAGAAAAATATATTACTGACATATATATTAGTTTAAGTCATGTGAAAATATTACAAATGAAAACTTGAAAAAAAGAGAAAACTTGATACAGTGCATCTTAATAATTATGTCTGTAGATAAATGTCTTTCTACAATGATGTTTAAATATATCATTTGAGAAACACATTAAAAGCAAAACCTCAAAATGAATTATATATATGTATTACATCTCATGTGAAGTATATCAATGTTCCAAATTCTGAGCTATAAATGATGAATAATAAAGATAATGAACTTTGGTTATATGAAGAAAAACCTTTTAATTTCTAATCTTTTATTTATTTATTTATATGGTACAGGGTCTTGCTATGCAGCTGGGACTTGTAGTGATCCTCCTGTCTCAGCCTCCCCAGTGCTGGGATTGTGGGCATGCACCACCATGCTTGGACATGGTGGCCAGCACAGCATTTCTGGGGTTCTGGGGCCAGCACTGTATGTCGTACTCCCAATTAGACCCAGGTCCTTGTGCTTGCCAGCCAGGAGCTTAGACCACCGAGCTGTCTCCCCAGCCCTGAAACCTTTTATTTTGATCAACCTATATTTAATATACCACGTATTAATGACAGTTGAAACAGATAATATACAATGATACTACAAGACTTGACTCAAAATATTTCATTTTAATTAACAATGTTAGTGTCTGAAGGATCATTGTTCTTATACTTTAAACAAATTATTAGGATGTTATCTAGCTATTATCATAAAAAATTCTTTAAACTATCAGGAACATCACCAATGTCTGGTCTAAGTACAGCAAATGAAAATGATTGTGGGGTGGGGTTGGCCAAATGCCTAGCAGAAGAGGGAAGTTTTGGACTGTTAGGCAGACATGTGAGTACTAGATCATTCAAAGTAAATTTTGTGTACTTGATAAGGAGAAAAGCACTGCTCTAGCAATTAGACAACTGTGGATTTGGGTCTTTGATCCTTTCTATTAGTGACCAGCCAGTTGTGGGAAATGCATGCTTAACCTCTTAACTTCATGAATATCCAATTTCTTCCTCTAAAGTAAAGAGGTTTAGGCACAAAAAGGACATATGATTTTTTTATGTAATTAAAATGTGTATATTTACTTTTATAATCATGCTTTTAATGAGAACCTTATCATATATTATACTCTAGGAAAGTAAACTTTCCGGAAGCCAGGCTTACTTTTGGGTCACAAAAACTACAAAATACAATTTCTTTTTTTTTTCACATGTACTTTAAATAATTGTGATTGGTCAGGACTGACTTATCACTCAGACATTACCATCTAACATTTTAAATTATCTTAAGGAGTTGTTTTCTACTCCACTGTCCTTGGATCAATTCCTAATCTAATTGTTAAAGAAAAACACATCTCATTCTACAAAAACTCTACACTGAAGTGAAATAATATAAGCAAGCTGCAATTGACAGTGAAAACTACTCAGTTTATCTCAATTGTGCCAGATGTGTATGTGAAATTTTTGCTGAGGTTCAACTGCTGAAGACAAACCTTCCCCTCTCAATCTTTATCACTAAAGTCTGAATTTTTTTTTTAAATGACCACAATTTTAAAATTTGTTGTTTCATTGCATGGCAAGTTTTACACCAAACCACACATATGCATAAAGTAAAAAAGGTTTTGACATTCCAAAACAAGGAAAAAAATGAATCATTAAAATTATTTATAGGGGCCAGCCAAATAACTCAACAGATTAAAGTGCCTGCTTAGGCAGATGCAGGGACCAGGGTTCGATCCCCAGTGTGCCTTGCTGGTCCCACCCCTGGGGCATGCTGAGAGGGCGAGTGAGACTGGGCGTGGTGGCACCCACCTATAATCCCAGCTCTGGGGAGGCTGAAAACAGGAGAATCACTGCAAGTCCAGTCTATGTAGTGAGACCCTGTAGAACCTATACTAAATACATTAAAGAGTACTTATTTTGAATCTTATTTCATCAATTAAATGATGATATGTATGCATTTACTATACTCACAATTTGATAGTTAACATTTCACAGTTTTAAAGACTTTCTCTCACGATACTATGGAAAACTTACAAAGGCCCATGCTTGTAGTAGTTCCTTCTGCCCAGAACTCATTTTTTACCATCTCACTCGACTGCTTTCCCTATCAAGAGAATGGAGTCTGTTCCTCACTCTTAAGTCTGGGATGATCTTGTGACTGTTTGACCAATATAGTATGGAAAAAATTATCTTGTCATTTTCCAAATCTAAACTCAAGAACCATATAGTTTTCACTCTTCTTTTTATCAGTGAAGTTTCCATCTTAGGAAGTTGAGTTTTATCATTTGGAGTCAAGGTTGTCCAACTGACAGGCATCACCAACTGTCAAACCATCAGTGAGCCCATTCTACACCATCCATTGCCACTGAGACTCTGTAGAATGGTGGTGACCAAGGTGCACCTGGGTCACATCCAGAGAAGATCAAGCCCAATTTTGTCTTATCTTATCTTTTCTTTTTCTTTCTTTCTTTTTTTTTTTTTTGAATGGGGAATCAAACTCAGGACCTCAGACTTGCCAGGAAAGCCTTTATCCCTAGCCCTAAGCCTCATATTTTTATCAAAGATCATAAACAAATGAAATAATTGTCTTAAATCACTATTTAAGGTTATTTATTATAAGTAACTATTAAAATTTATACACTAACATATTAAAAACTAGAAAGTCACATTATTCTCTAGATACAGAGATTATTTTGTTTATTCCAAAACTGTTCACCTCTTACATGTTCACGTGCTTAAAATTAGGAGGAAAGAGGCAAAAATATGTCCTTTATTCAGTAGTCTCCCTGATCTGAAGAACTGTTTTGTTTAAAGAACAGTGATATTCCACTTAAAAGATATTCATTTATTTCTTTTTTTCTTAAAATAAAAAGTTCAGAGAAGGTTCAATTTTGAAAGCTCCTTCTCTTTCCAGAAAACCTCCCTAGAAAAATAACTATAAGTGCATGATAAGGGTATGAACTTCAATTTGCCCAACACCTTAGATAATTTATTATACATTCTCCAACCATAATTGTTTCTTGCCAAACATTAGTCCATTATGTCTATAATAAAACACAAAATGCAACATTTTAAAGTATAAAGTGGAGGGCTAAGGAATTGGAATTCTCACTCTCTTTAAATTAAGGAAGATATATATATATAATAAAACCTCAAGTTTATTTCTAATTGTCTTCATATAATCTAAGGCTTCTGAAAATCTTTGAAGCCATAGGCTTTTGTTTTTTTCTTTATCTTTCTTTCTTTTTTAGACTTAAGTGGTCTTCATTAGAGAAAGTCACTGAATAACTGTATTAAATTAATTGAGGGAAAAAATTAATTGATGATTATTCCCCTGAAGTCCAGTGAATTTATAAGGATGTAATAGGACTAAAGGAATTGTTACAACTTTTATTGTTACTACTGGGTGTATATAAAACCAGTAATTTCAACACTTAAGCTTAGGGATTCTATTCTCAGATAAAATGTTTGTAGAATAGCTGCTATTCAATGATAGCAATGAGAAGAGAGATCAATTTATGTGACAGATTTATTTTCAAATTTTAACTGTATGAGCCACTATCCCTTTTATAATTACAGATTTCTAAACACGATATGCAAGTAGAGGCCTGGTCACACACATCGTTGGTGGGTAGAGTAATCCCCAAAACCAGCAATATGGAACCATCAGAAGCAGCAACGAGGAGCCAGAAGCTGGGCCCTGGAGAACTCCACAAGGAGAAGCCCAGTCCCAGCCTTCACGTCCAGAGGTCAAGCGCAGCTCTGCACTCAGCACAATTCCAGTGCCAACTTGGCTGAAGTACACAGAACATTTCTGAGATCTGACATGGTCACCATCACAGAACTGTGAGCACCAGAGGTGTTTGTTTCCTTTCGTTCACCTCAGATTGGCTCTTCTTTTTCTGCCTGGTTTGGATGGCATCTCGTTTCATTTTGTATTTTGTGGTTATTTACTTTTTTCTTTTCTCTTCCCTTTTTTCTAGTCTCCTGTTTTCTTTCTGCTTTTATTCTCCCCTTCCTTCTTGCTTTTTAGTTTACATTTCTCACTTTTCTTTTTGTTTTCTTATATGGATTTTGTTTTTCTTCACAGCTGCTTTTGTAATTTAAGGTTTCAAATAAGGAAAAATTGATCCTTTTTTAATTAATCTTTCACACCCTATTTCATCCTTTCCCTCCTATGTTCTCCAGCTTCCCCAAACTTGGGTGATTATCCTTTGACCTCCATCCTTAACTCTACTACATTTTACTTCATTCATCACTTTATCCTGTCTCTTACCTTTTTTTTTTTTCTTTTAATCTCCAACCTCCTTCAGAAGATAAAATCACTCCACTAAGGATGAAAATCACTGCATACAAGTACACGGTATATGTTTTATTTTGTTATAAATTAGGAATTTTCTCCTGTGATCAGAGGTAGCAAGTTAATGGTGATGATAGCATGTCAATAGTTGAGTTGTACATGAAACTACTGTTATTAGTAATTACTGATTTAGCCAGGGTGCCACACATGTTATAATCAGTTTTCTGTCTTGCATGATAGTGCAAGATATGATAATCATTGCCACATCCTAGTATCAAGGGACTGGGGGCTGATCCAAATAGTAACTTTGCATCCTCTATAGGTTCTCAGGCTAGCTATAAATAACCACCTATATCTAAAGGACAACTGCAAAGAATAGATATTTCCTAGAAAAATCTCAATATGAGTAATAGAGTTATTAATCACGAGAAATCAAAATCACCAACATAGAAAACAAAATAAAATAAAAAGTGAAAATAGAAAATGACAAGACAAAGAAGCAAAATGCATCCCTAGACCTCGAAACCACCCAGGACAAGCCTAAAGCACAATGAGATAAACAAAATGGGAAGTCAAGCACTGAAACTTTCTGAAATGATAGCAACAGAAGTGAAAAAAAAGTGGGAGGGAAAGGTTATAGCAAAAATAATTTATCACATACAGAAGAAATGATTCTTAAAATCAAAGATTAATTTAGAGATTATACAGACAAAGGAATACATGAGTTTAAAAAATGATGGAAACAAAGTGTCTAAGATGGGAAAGAAGTGGAATTTATGAGACAGATCGAAATAAAATCCAAAAGATTAAAACTTCCACCTGAAGTATACTCAATAGATTTAGTGAAAGAGGATAGAAAGTCAGATCTTGAAGACAGAAATGCAGGTAGTGACCATGAAGAGTGAAGGATTCTATCTCTGGAGGAAAAGAGAAGTGGTGAAGGGAAAGAAATCCTTTATTTCTAGGCATGGGAGTGCAGCCAAAAGAAAAGCTGAAGAACCTTGAGGCAGTTGGAGCTTTTATCAGATTAGGCTAGGGGTGGAGTTTACAGGTCCTGATTGGCAATGGTTGGCATGCGTGAAAAGAAAAAAGGGAAGTTCCCAGTTAACCCTGGGAAAGGGAACTGAAGATGGTGTAGGAGAGGTTCATCTCTGCTGGTTTCAGGATCACTGTGCCATGCTGACTTGCTGCCATGGTGACCCAGTGCACCACTGCATGGGTAAAGTTATTTACCCATGTAAAGTTATTCTAAAAAAATCAATAAGCCATGAAAAAAAAATGATCCAGCAGTTATAAGATACAGCCAAGAAGAATAACATGACACTGGTGGGAGTCAATGAGAAGATGAAGACAATGCAAATACCATAAAATAGAAGCCTCTTGACAGAAATAATAGCAGAAACCTTCCAAAGTATGGATAAACAACTTGTCATACAAATAAATGAAGCACATAGAACTCCAAATAGCCATGACCAGAATAAAAGTACAAGAAAACATATAGTAATCTAGATTACAGAAATTCAGCTGATGAAGACAATATTAAAAGTTGCTAGAGAAAAGAAATAGGTCACCTATAAAGGAAGCCTATTAGAATCACGGCAGACTTTGTAACACAAACTCTAATGTCAAGAAGAACTTGGAGCAAAGCATTTCAAGTCCTGTAAGAAAACAATGTCCAACCCCTACAAAACTATCTTTCAAAATAATGGAGAAATAAGATTCTTGTGTGACAGAACAATTGAAGGAACTCATGACCACCAAACCAACTCTATGAAGAGTATTGTCTTGGTTAATTTTATCTCCTTGCTAAGACAAAGTGCTACATGCCCAAATTAAAAAAGAAAAGGCTTATTTAGCTCACATTTTGTGGAGATTTCAGTATATGTTCAGCTGGCTCCAGGGCAGGGTGGCATGGAGAGGGGTTACATTTCAAGGCGGCAAAAGACAAAATGCAACAAGAGCAAATCATGAAGGAAGTAAGCCTCGTGTCTCCCTTAAGTTGTATGGCAGCTACAAACCTACACCATCTCCATGCCCCCCTCTTCCATAGTCTCAAGATGCTTGCAACGTGAGGGTCCTGGCTCCTTTCAAACTTCACAAGTTAACACAATGTTCAACCAAAACAATCCATCCTTTACCAACTTGGCAAACAGGCATTTTTTAAACTGGTCTCCAGGTACAAAACTTACTATCACTTTGCAACTACAACTGGCTTATTCTGATAATTTCAAAACTTGACTATTATAGCACAGGTGTAATAATCTTTAAGAACCAGTATTGTCTATCAACATTATATTTCATTAGAATAATATCATTTTTGTTTTCATCCCCCATAGGCTCATGCACAATGCTTTATGCAAAAGGCTTTTAGTCCATCTCTAAGAGTTGCCAAAGTGGTAACAGTTCAGCATTACTGAAAAGTCCAAGTCTTAAGTCTCCTCTGAGATGTAAAAGAAATTCTTAACTGCAAGCCCCCATACAAATGAAAAATTAAAATACTTCTAAAATTCAATAGAACAAGATAAAATTTTTCACTACAAAAGTTTCAAACAAGGGATACTAAATATTGAGACCAAAGCATGTCCAAAATGCATTAGGGCAAATACTAAATTCTATAGTTCAACATCTAGCATTGAAAGCAATTTGTGGTACATTGTACACTACAAAGGGCTCAGACGACTCTACCCCAGGGCATTTCCAGTGACTGTATCTCTCATGACTTATCTATTAGGCTTGCTTTGCCCATCCCTTGCAGCTTTCCTTAGATGATACACATTCCAGTGTTTTCCAAACTTCTGGGGTCTATGTTGTACCTTTAGATTCACCCCTACAGCTCCACACACTACCCTCTCAAGGGCACACTGTGCCTAGACCTCCCCCCCCCAAGCCTTCTGAAATCATGATGGAAGCTTTCTCAATCTCACAACTCTTGCATTCTATATGCACCTAAAATCAGCACCATATGATGATGTGAAGGTCTGCTTCAGGTAGTACCCAGGCTTTCCTCTTTGTTGGCTGTAAAAGTTGAGTTCCTGGATCACTGTACTCTCAATCTGATTCTGAGAAACAAATTTTCTGTACTGACACCATTCTGGAATACATGGTTTTCTGCAGCTTCTCCTCAAAGCAAAGACTTTCACCTTTCCAGTTTTGAAACTGAAAAGCAGTAGAGACTTACTGCTTCTTGTGATACCCTGAGGCCATTTTTTTTCCATTCTCTTGTTCCTTCTCAGGGATTGAGATTCCTTCAGCTATCCCTTTGTAGTCTGCTGATCTCCTCAGCTCTATCTTTGTAACTCTTGAGTTTCCTTTCTGGTCAACCTCATAACTTTTTTTACATCATCCTGAAGAGCTCTTTGCTCTTGATTTTCAACATAAATCTGGATAAAGGCCCGCAACAATAACCATGCTACCACTGCAACATTACACTGCCCTGGAATTTCTTCTGCTGGTTTAATTAGTCCACTGCCCTTAATCTCAGATTCAGGAAGTCTCTGGACATAAGCAAAATGCAGACAAACTTTTTTCCAAGCCAAAACACAGTATCTGGAGCCTAATAGCTTATAGTTTGTAGAGTTTTCAGTACATAATAATATGGCTCCAATGCAGAATGGCAGGTGGTAGAAGGCAAGAGTTTAAGGCAACAGAAGACAGCAGAAAGAAGAGTGAATCTAGGGAAAGCAAACACCTTTTCCTCGCTTACAGTGCAGTATATGCTGGCTTCCCACCTACACCATCTCCCTGCCCTCCGTTTGCACAAGCTAAGGATCTTACAAAGTGAAGATCCTCGTTCCCTGTTTAGTGTCTTAGTTAAACTTCTCAATTCCTCAAGCTGATACAATGTATCAACCATAAACCATACTAAAAGATATTTTAGCTAGAGATCAAAGTGACCACAATTCCAAAAATAGCAACAGAAAGAACCTACTAGGCAGAGTAAGTAATTTTCGGGGGGGGGGAAGCAGGAAATCAACAACAGGAAAATAACACAACACAGATAAGCCAATACATACCAGTTATAATCATCAATATAAATGATTTATTTTGCCAATCAAAAGAAACAGATTGGTAGAATGTATCAAGAAACAAGATCAGCCAATATTATGTATACAATAAACACATTTGACTCAAAAAGAAATTATTTGATTAATAGCTAAAGTATGGAAAACAATTCTCCATACAACAAGAACTGAGAAAAAAGCAAGGGTAGCTATTTTGTTTGCAGACAATTTGAATGTCAAACCAAGCATGATCAAAGAGGTAAATAAGGTCTCTACATACTTGTTAGGGTAAAACTTCAGGAAGAAAAGATAGCAGTCATAAATATGTATGCACCAGATATGGAAGCACACAACTGTAAAAGGCAATTATTATAGACATTTGACAATTGAGCTGCTATAAACATGGGTGCACATATATTGCTGTGGAGAAATGATTTCAGTTCTTTTGGAAAAATGCCTAGGAGGGAAATAGCTGGCTTGAATGGGGCATCCAATCCTAGCTTTCTGAGGAATCGTATGTGCAAACATTGTATTATCTTGCTAGAATGAGAACCTGAAAGGGTAATTAAAATATGAAATATACAACAGATACTGTGGAAAGACTTTATTCAATGGGAAGGAAAAACTGGGATGAAAAAGGACAAATTAAATAAGGGAAAAAGATATATTTATGTATATACACAGAATAGGTTGGATAAGTATACTACCGATTGCTGCTGGTCTTTTGAAAGGAACAGTTAATGCTTAAATTGCTTTGCTTTGTATACTTATTATTGTTTTTTCTTTTGAATTTATTACAACTTTTTTGTCATTGTTTGATTTTTTCTTTAAACTAATCTTGCACATTTATGTCTGGTAATCTGAACAACCAATTTAAAGATGACATCATATAATACAGCAACCATTGTAGAATTTTTATTACTTTGTTTAGTGAAATTTTATATAGTTTGTAATGCTGATTTTTTCTAACACTATTTTATATTTTTTAAAAAGAGAAAATCAAATAAGCAATAGCATAACTATAATGGAAGAGCTTAATAACCCATTATCACAAAGAGATCATCATCTAGCAAAAACAGGCAAAGAAATATCTGATTTGAACCAAATTATGAACAAGTGGACTTAGTAGGACTTTACAAATGTTCCATCCAAAATAATCAGATTACACATTTTACATAGATGCTCATGGGGCATTCTTTAAAGTAGACCATATACTAGCCCACAGAAGATAGTTCTATACATGCAAAGGAATTGAAATTGTTTCATGCATATTGCCTGACTATAGTGAAATAACTCCAGAAATAAATAGCAAAAGATATGGCAAAAGCTCTATAAACACATAGAAATTGAACAATACACTCATAAACAACCCATGGGCCATAGATGAAATTAAAGAGTAAATTAAACAATATATACAACTAAGCAAGAATGCAAATAAAACATACCAAAATATATAGGATGCACTAAAAGCAGTCCTAATTGGGAAAAACAGAATAAGCACAAATAACCTAATGTTGCACCTCAAATTTCTATAAAAAGAAAAACAAGACATACTAAAAGCCAATACAAAGCAAGAAATTATAAAGATCAGAAAAGAAATTAAAGAGTTGGTGTTTTGAAAGAAAACAGAAAATTGATAAACCCTTAAACAACCCTAACAAAAAAAGGAAAAATAAGACACAAATTCAAGCACTGTGGAATGAAAGGATAAAACCACAGCATATCCTGTGGAAAAATAAAAAAAATCATCAATACTTACTTTGAAAATCTGAACTCTCAGAGGATGCAAAATATAGAAAAAATAGCATGCATGAATTACCAAAGCTGAATCAAAAGTTATAAAACTTGTGAATAATATGTTAATGATATTGAAATTATAATTAAAAATTACCAAAAAGAAAAGTCCATGTCCTGATGGATTCACTGCCAAGCTGTTAAAGAAATTTAAAGATTTAATGCCAATACTCCTCAATTTCATCTTTAATGAAATTGAGAGGGAAGCAACACACCTTTATTTATTCCTGGAGAGAAGTATTATCTAACAACCAAAGCAGAGAGAGATGCAACTGAAAAAGAGAACTGCAGGTCAATCTGCCTATAGAGCATAGATGCAAATATCCTCAATAAGATACTCTACAAACAGAATACTGTAAACTATCAGGAAGATTATACACCATGACCAAGTGGGATTCTTCCCAGGGAAGCAGGGATGGTTCAGCATAAGCAAATTAATAAACATAATAAACTGTATTAACATAGTCAAATACAAAAATCACATAATCATCTCAAAAGAAGCCATAAAATCATTTAACTATTTAACAATCATTTAATACTTATTCATGGTTAAAAAAAATCCTGGAGAAACTTGAAATAAGTGGTCTTTACTTATTCTGATAAAAGCCATCTATGACAAACCAACAGCCAACATCATGCTAAATGGACAAAGCTAAAATCTTTCCATCTAAAATCAGTAATAAGACAAGGATGCCCACTAACATTACTTCTACTCAATAGAGTTCTAGAAATAATAGCCAAATCAATGAAACAAGAAAGAGAAATAAAAGGAACAATAAGGATAGGAAAAGAAGCAGTTAAATTATCATTATTCACAGGGGACATGATACTCAACACAGAAGACCCCAAAAATTTACCAGGAGAATTTTATTTATTTATTTATTTATTTAGAATTTTATATTTAAAGACCAAATTGAGTTGTGTAGCCAGATACAAAGTGAACACTCAAAAATAATTGTATTAATTTATACAAGCAGAAAATTCATGGAGAGAGAAAGTAAGGAAATCACACACTTCACATTAACCCTACCCAATGAAATACTTAGGATTCAGTCTAACAAAGGAAGTAGTAGGTCTGTATATTGAAAATTATTTTACTCTGTAACAGACCAAAGACAATATCAGAAAATGGAAAGATATCCCTTATTCATGGGTAGAAAGAACCAACATTGTGAAAATGACCATACTCCCAGAACTGTTACACAGATATAATGCAATCCCAATCAAAATGCCATTAGCATACCTCACAAAACTAGACAAAACATTCTTAAAATTGATTTGAAAGAGAAGAGACCTAGTATAAAACAATAATTCTGGGCAATAAGGCAAGGCAGAAGGCATCACAATTTCCTGACTTAAAATTATACTGTTAAGCTGTTGTAACAAAATCGACATGATATTGATGAAAAACTAGACCCATGGAACAGAGGAACATATCAGAAGATGACACAACTACAAAAGCTCTCAGTGACCTTCTCTTTGACAAAGGGATCATGCATTTTCACTGGAAAAAGACAAACTCCTTGATAAATGATGCTGGAAAAACTGGCTATATATGTGCCAAAGACTAAAACTGTGCACTAAACTAAAGTCAAAATGGATCAGCAATCTAAATATTAAAACAGAAACACTAAATATAATAAAGTAGAACTAAGTAGAAATCTTGAAGACATAGGTGTACACAGAAAGTTCATGAACAAAACTCAAACTGCATCGGACATACTTCAAAGAATCAACAACTGGAATCTCATCTCATTAAAAAAGCTTTTCATGGGCTAGGGAAATAGGTTAGTCGTATAAGCATCTTCCTGGAAAGCACAAGGACCTGCAATCAATCCCCAGTACCAAAAAAAGAAAGAAAGAAAATAAAAATAAGAAAGTGAAAATCTTTTGTGCATCCAAATAACTCACTAACAGAGTGAAAAAACAACTCACAGAGTGGGGAAAATTTTTAGCCAATTGACCCTCAGACAAAGGACTTCTATCTATAATATATAAAGATTTGGAAAATGTTAGATCTCCCAGATTCAAAGACCCAATTGGGGAATGGCCATCTGTGATGAATACATAGTTCTCAGATAGAGAAATAGAAATAGCAAATAACTACTTGAAAAAAATGTTCAACATCTTTAGTCATTTGAGATATACAAATTAAAATAACAGTGGGATTCCATCTCACCCCAGAAAGAATGCCTATCATCAAGAAATCAACCAAGAAGTAATGCTGGAGAGGCCGTGGGAAAAAGGAACCTTTCTCCATGTTACTGGCGGTGCAGATCAGTACCATGGAAACCAAAGTGGAAATTCCTCACAAGACTAGGATTAGAAGTTTCATTTGATCACCTATTTTTCTTCTAAGTATTTTCAAGAGGAATTAAAAATTCATTTCACAGTAATATATGTGTACCCAAGTTTATAGCAGCACAATTTGTAATAGCTAAACAGTGGAAGCATCCCATATGTGCACGAACTGAGGAATGGATTAAGAAAATGTGGGTGTTTATCCAATAGAGTACTACTCAGCTATAAAGATGGATAATATGAGTCTTGCATATGTAACTAGATGTAACTCCAGACCATATTCATACTTGAAGTAAATCAGACTTGCATGTGTAAGCATCATATTTTCTCCTTAATGTAAGAATCTGAAATGGTAAGTAAGACCCAAAAGTATACAACAGATATTGTGAAATAGGAAGAAGCTGTTCAAAAGAAAGGAGAAACTGGGATGAGGGAAGGAGCAAAGAAGGAAGGGGAAAAATGTTTGTGCTTATATTTTTTGATCAACTTTTCATACCTATATCTTATAATCTGTGCACCTACTTTGAAGATAACAACACACAATGTATTAACCATTGTTTTCAAATTTGTGTCATTCTTTTTTCCCTTTAAATAAAATTAGATTAATGTATAGAATTATACCACCTAATAATTATCATATGGTTATTTCACTTATGGAGAAATTTATAAAATCATAAACTGTTAATATTATTTCTATGTTTAGCTAAATGCTAATTGAATTAGGCAACTGTTTAGCTACAATTATACATTAAATGATGATCTTTAAGTGCATTTATCTGAGAATGAAGACATAGTTTAATATCACAAGCTATTATACACCAGGAAGTGAATTAGAAACTGTATGCTGCATTAATTGGTTATGGACTTTATATTTTAAAGTAGACAGTTTGAAATAGTTAAAGCCTCTATAAAGAAGATTAGCCAAGGGAGATCAAATGTTAAAAATGATGGAAAACTATACTACATAGAAAGTGTGATATTGATGCATTTAAAGAAGATGTGTACAAACAAATGAGCATAGGACTCCTTCCAATTCTGACTTATAGGGATGCAGTGAGAGAGAAACTAGTTATAAATATAGATATGTGCAAGCTTATGTATACAAAGCAACATATGAACTGATAATTGATGTTAGAGAAATTGGCAAGATTTTTGGAGGAAAAGAGAACATATCTCTTCATTGGCCTTAAGAACAAAATAAATTCCAGATGGAATATTTTGCCTTATATGAAAAGGAAAACATCAAAATGTCAGGAAAATAATAAATTTGAAAGGAAATACCTCAAATAAACTACAAACAGCATGAAGCTAAATTGAAAACCTCTGGCAATTCTATGTAGAATTAAATAACAAATAATGTTGACCTAGAACCTTATCCTTAATAACCAATGCTTTATGTTTTAACATTTCTTAGAGCAGTCAATAGCCACTATTCCTCTTTCATATTACTTATGAATATAGTAAGTGTTGTTCTGTATTTCAACTAAATGGTTGCTCTTTCACACTAATTATTTTCTAACCACTGTTCTAAGGACAAGTGACATCAAAATGGACAAAATTGATAGAAGTCTGTGGCTTTTTATCATATTAATGGAGACAGATTATTATGTAGATTATTAATGTAGATTTACATTAGATTAAAAAGCTCCCTACCTGGATTAGTGTGGAGAGAGAAGCAGTAACAGAGAATATATGGAAATGGAGATAAAGATATAAATAAGAATATACATTTAGATTTGTGTGCAATTACATATATACACAATTTATCTGAGAAATGTATATGAATGTGCAATGACATATATGCATGTTAAATAAAGAGAAATACTTAACAGAAAAATAATAAAAGAACATAAAATGTGTGAAGGGATGATTTGAAATTCTGAAATTTGAGATAGGCCAAGAAAGCTCTCACTGAGATAACATTTGAATCACAGTCTTAATGAAATATGGCAGCGTATCACACGCTTATTGGGCTCAGCTTGCCAAGAGAGACAAAACACAGGCTCTGAAGTGGAATTTGCCTGTGCTCTGTGGTCTGGTGGAAGGGAGAATGGGGAAGATTAGGGAAGATGTGCAGTTGCTGGGTGGAAACGAGGCCTTACAGAGTTGTGTACACCTTTTAAATTGAATTTACATATGTGTATTTTTTAAATTGGAATGGATAATTTTCTTGGCCTAATAAGGCATTTTTGGGGCGATTTAAATTCAATCTATTTCTTCCATTTTTACTCAATAGTGAATATTCAATTTTTTCATAAAGCTATCTATTTATTTATTTTATAAAGTTTTGAAGTATATAAATGAGCTGCTGAATGGATGGATGGGTGGCTAGATAGATGACAGCTAGCTGGCTAGCAAGCTATTTCATTAAGTATATCAAATATCTTCAGTATCTATGCTTATTGCAAAGTATCTAATATCAACAAGAGATGCTGGTTTTCCATCTCATGGTGAACCCTTGCCTAAGAAGTAAATTTGCTGGCACTTCTTCTTAAGGTTTGGCACTTATGAGTAGTCTAGGACTTCCACCTCCTTTCTCTTCATTTCAACTTGCACAACCTCGCCAGGTTTCAGCTCTGCTAAGCCTAGATCTTACTAATGTTTGTGGAACTGGGGGGGGGAGGTAATTTTGCACTTTTTTGCTTTTAAGCATGAATTAGACTTAAACTTCCATTGTTTTTGCTCAATTTTCCTTCTAGGTAATTAAGAACATCCTTCATGCTGTTTATCTTATTGTTTTGCTAAGAGAGGGTTTGTAGTACTATTTCTGCTTGCCTATTTTCATGTGTCTTTGGTGTAGTTTCCAGAAGGAAAAGGAGAAAGCATTGAGCTTATGTCATCATGTTTATAATAGAAATTGTCATATCTAATATGTGGGTAAGACAGCATATTGAAAAGTTGTTTGAATTTTTATAAGTTAAGTGAAGCATTACCTGTATTGGAAATAGTGCAAAAACACATACAAACTGATAAATATGAACAAGAGAGACAACTTGCACAACAGCACATTTAAAGGAATACACTGTTACCTGGACCTTAGAGGCTTTTTCACACTCTGCCTTTCCTACTTTTTTTGCTTTTGGTAGTTCTGCTGTTTATGCATTCTTTTTTTTTTATTTTAGGGAAGGGTCTACAGGGTGTTGAGGGTCTCACTACTAGATCGGACTTGCAGTAATCTGCCTATTTACAGCCTCCCAAGAGCTGGGATTACAGATGCACACCACCACACCCGGTTCAATTGCTCTCTCAGCATGCCCCAGGCATGGACCAGCACAGCAGGCCCAGGGATTGAACCCCTGGCCCCTGCACCTGCTTGTAGATGCTTTAATCCTCTGAGCTATTTGACTAGCCCTCTTTATGCATTCTAAGATATATATTTTCAACATTTTAATCCAAAAATATAATCCACATGTAAAAATATTTTTTTCTTATCTTTTTAACAAAAATCTTTAATTAAGAATAATTAGTTCTTTGTGAAATTATTAAACTCTGCTTCAGCCTATGTTTGAATTTTAGGAACAGGAGACAAATCTTCAAGTATGAACAACAGAACACCTTACAACTTCAGGCCTGAGGTGGTGTTGTCATGTCATTATTTTGACAAGTCACCTCTAGAGCTACTAGGATTTATTCATACTATATAATTGATTCAATTTCTGAGAGATTGTATCAAACTCAAACTTTAAAAAGTATCACATGTTCTCTACACACTTGGAGACTGGGGAAGATCTGTTTTCTTGGATCAAATTGTTCATTTTAAAAAGTAAGATTTATCTCAATGTGTTTGGATCCACATTATAACCATTGAATTAACCAGTTTTATCTTTTCTATTCTGAAATAGCACTGTTATCTACTCAAGCCAATCTTAGAGGTGAGTAGAAACACAACCTGCTATTTCACAAACCTGTTGCTGTTTAATGTTTAAAACTACAGATCCTTCTACTCTATAAAGATTAAAATACTGGAGTGCATTTTAGCAACAATACAATGAGCCTATGAATTGAAAAATAAACAGCGAAATGCTCTTGGTGTACAGAGGAATAAATATGATACAACACACTAGAACACGAAGATTTAACTTTATTCTCTTCCTCAGTCCTGTTTGAAATTGTCTTCCCCATTGCTTGGAAAATGCCCTTGAGGAGTTGGCATCCAGGAAATACACTCAGGTCCAGTGTCTGCTAGAATAAATCTCAACAGCTCACAAGTCACTTTCTGGTTTCTGGGACAGAGAAAGCAGGGCTGACTCAGTGTCAAGTTGGTTGATTCCCACAGTTCCCCAGAGCGTAGGCTGAATGAAAATCTCCTGGCCAGCACCAACATAAAGGAGACCACAGAAACAGTTGGCTGCACTGATTGCCACCAGGGTTGAGGCAAAGCAGGAGGGGCTCTTGCTCACACAGGGAGTCACTGTCCATGCAAATCTTTTGGCTTTCAATTCTGCAGCTTCTCTGTCTTGAAGATCTGCAGTGTCATAATGTGCTAGCTAACCCACCATCGCAGACCTCTCTGGTCACTGTCACAGGACTTCTCTTTCTCTGACTCTAAGTGACCTTTGCTTATTCAGAGCAAAAGCTAGATTCCAAAGCAATTTTTTAGAACTTGTTTGTCACATACCCCTGCACTGCTATTTTCTCTGAGTTTAATTCCAGCTCCATCAATGCTTTTGGTAAACTGAGTGAGCAGTAGGGTTCCCCAAAATATGTTGCTAATTATCTATCACTCCGAAGCATTGTCTAAGGAATGAGGACATTGTCTTATCAAAAATGCACTACTTAAACAGTAGAAATACAAAAGGCATAGAAGCTAAAGAGGCAGAAAAGTGATACCATGCTTGGCCTTAGTTTCATCAATCTTTTTAAAAAGTAAATTTGTAAAAAAAAAAAAAACAGGGTAATTGGAAAGTTTTAATTTCGTGTTTTTCTTTCTTTCAGTATTTAACTGTCAAGATTGAGATACTGTCCAATTTTGTTTGGATATGAATCACAATATTGACCAGCACAGACAGAGTGTGATTGTTGTTTGTTTTAAAGGTGGAGGTCTAAATAACAAAAGAGTTTTTTTTTCCATTTTCTGGTTGTGTTGATAAATAATACAATTTGAATGCTATTTTTATTGTAATGAGTGTCTATGCTTATGCTTTCCTTAGTATTTTTAGACATGAAACTATCTTTAATTTCAGGGAAATTACAAATGTTTGTATGCATTTATTAGATTTTTATGTAATTATATATTATATAACTGTAGAGCTCCTTGGTGGTGCATATAGTAGAAAAATTCTATTACAACACTATTATACATTCTAATATAACATTGATCTAGTTTTTCTAGGAATCTAGTTATTAAATATCATGAGGGAAAATCCAGATGGTGGAGAATGTTTTAATAAAGCATATAGTGTTTGTTATAAGGAAGATAGTCTTTCAAATATTAAATTTATATCACCTAAATATACTGAGTATAAAAATATTAGCTTTGTTACTGATTAAATATTTCATAAAGTTTTACCAGGTGTCAGACACCGGCATAGATCCAAAGAATTAATGACGTGAGCCACAACATTACTGAGAATTTACTATCAGAACTCTTACAAGAGAGTGCAGCCTAAGGTTGTTATCATGGGAATAGAAAATGGTCCTTTCCTCAAAAAGCTTGTGACTAATAGATGAATAAAGAAATTTGCAAAGTCTAAAACAGAGAGTAGTAACTCCAAAAGAGAAATGGAATGCTCAAATGAAGTTGGAGGGGATTTCTGTCTCTAGAGCTAGAACTCATTTTACTCATATTGAGATATTTAAAGAAGGAGTGTCTTAGATCAAGTTCTATAAGAAAATATTTCAATGTAATTGATTTACAAGGAATAGATGCTTATTTTGACTTATGTTTCTTGAGGCCAGAATGTCCAACAGCTTAATGCCCACCTTGAGCTTCTTTAGCTCAGAGAAAAAAGCAAAAGAAGAAGTGGGGGTCAGAAAGTAAGAGAAAGCAAGACAGTGGGATCTACCTTCAAAATGATATAGCAATGTTCTTGAGATGGAGGCATATCTCAGTAATAGAGTACTGCCTACCATGTACAAGACCCTGGCCTCATCTCCCAACATGAGGTGGGGGTAAAACACCAGTTAGCCTCCCTTTACAGTAGTCATCTCTTCCTGCAAGAGCAAATCCATTCTTGTAGGAAGGTGTAACCCATTAATGCATTCGTAATGGCTTCACCTCCACAACCCAAACACCCTGTAAAGCTCCATCTGTCAATACAGCCAAGCTGGAAACTGATCTTCAGCTTGAGTACATTCAAAACATAGAAACTGGTGAAAGGATCCATTAGGAGGATCTGAGTTAAGGGAAAGTGTACTTTTATATAGGGAATAACATGAGAATTACTCATGCTTTGCTGAAGCATACATGGAGTATTATAGTCAGTTATAGACACTGCTTATAAAAACTGCAAATAGAAACATAAAGAAAAAGGTAACCAGGATGATGAAGTGATTTAACAGGTGATGTAGGTAGTTAGTAGACTAAGGTTCTGATATTTAATCTAGAATAGAAGAGAATTAATCAGGAGAGATATGATTGCTGTCTTCACACAGTGTGGTTGAAGTCACTAATCTGAAAGGGGGATTAACCACATACTGAAGGATTCCAGAAACACAGATTATGCCAGCAGTGAAAACTACAGGAAGATAGACTGCAATACAAGAAATAAGTGGCTAAAAGTAAAAATTTTTAGGAAATACAAAGAGCAGCCTCAGAAGGAACCCTGTCAGAGGCAGTGTGTAATATAGAGTGGTCGGAGGCGTCACACTGCAATCCACCTCGTGAAAGCTGTAGAATCATTGGAAGCTACTTAAACCTTATAAGCCTTCATTCCACATTGTTAGAATGGCAAAATTAATTAGACATTTACTTGATAGACCTATGCTGAAGTGTTTAACCAACGGCGACTGTCACAACATAAGATAGTCTATATATTAATTAAGTCCAGTGCTGCTCAATCTCTCAGCAGTTCCTTTAGATTTAAATGAAAGCACAAAATGTTATTTTAGACCTAATCAAGTTGTAGTTCCAAGTCTTTGGTTCTAAAACAAACACATAAGAAATCAGAGCCATATGAAGTTAAAGAAGTTATCCAAATTAAAACAAACAAACCAAAGAAGTTGCAGGATATAAAGCAGACAGAAAAACAGAGTAATTTTGTTATATGATAAAACAAAGTATCCCACTGGTACAAGAGGATAAAGAGATTTTTACATTATAAGGAATAGCACTAAACAGTGAACAGGCATCAACAAATACTTCAATAAGATTTGCTAAAAAGACACTTTTGGTAATTTTTCGGAGCTCAGATGAAGAGTCAGATTGTAATAGATAAAAAGGTAAATAGAGTTAAGGATGTGGCAATAAGCAGTGAATTAAACAGTTCTGAGAAGTGCATTATTTATCAAACATTATTAGTGTAGTGGTCAAAGGAAGGACACTAAGTGGACATTCCAGCTGAGAGGAAGGGAAACAGAATGTGGAAAATATTGTTTTATATAAGAAAGAAAAGGTTTCACTTGTTAATGAACCTTGAAGCTTCAGTGGAGAAAGAGGAATGTTCAGTGAATTTTTGATCAGTTGAATCAGTTCTGGAATCAGACATTTCTCTTTAAACTGGTTCACTTTGTATGGAATGAAATATAAAAAATCAGAATTTTGGCCTTTATGACTAGGGGATTTTTATTTCTAGATTCAGTAGACTGAACTTAGAAACTATAAATACAAATATCGATGAGACATATAGATACAGACTATGACTATTACATCATAATAAGATTTTATGTTTATCTTAATAAAATTATTCCTAACTTACATGTCATGATTGCTCAGTATTTTCATTATATTTTCATGAACCCAATAAATATTTATCAGTTATATTTTGTACCTGCAATGTTTATTTAGTTTTATGTGTTAGTTTCTGTGCTCAAATTTCCTTCTTGGATGAATCTTTTTTTTCATTGAGTCAATTCATATTTTTTCTGAAGTATGATATTTTGCAGCTAATATACATATATTAAATATATATGAAATATATAATATATTTATATATTTTATATATTATATATAATATATTTAATATATATACATATATATATATACATATATATATCACTTATTTTTCTTTGGTTTAACATGACTATGTCACCCTTGATCTGGAAAGATAATTTTTCTAGATATATAATTCTAGTTGAAGGTTATTATTTAAAGCATCTCCTTTTACTTTTTTTTTTTTAAACTCAGGATTGCACTATGCAGTTCAGGTTATCTCTGAACTCACAGTGCAGTCATGGCTGGCCCTTAACTCAGTGATCTTTCTGCCTCAGCCTACTGACTGGTGGCATTAAAGGTGTGCACCACCATGCTTCATAAGACCTCTTTGGAGATGTCAATATCTTCCGGCTTCTATTATTGCTGGTGTGATGTTGGTTTTTATTTGCAGTTAATTGCTTTTTTTAGTGCCTCTCTAGCTGATTTTAAGACTTTAACCTGCATTTTCACTTTCTTTAGAGGAAATCTTTTTTTATCTTTTACAAGTTAGATTTTATTACTTGAGCTGTGAAATATCAAATTTCAAATATTAATTATCCTTATAATTGATATTCTCTGCCAGAATTCTGAGTAGATATACAGTAGGCTTTCTTATGATAGAAAAGATACTCATTGTCATTCCTTCATTCACAATTCCTTGATTCATCATTACACATAGAATAATTCCTTCAGATATACCTTCACATTTATTGTTTCTTTTTTGAAGGATTTAATTGATTAATTAAATTTGAGACATTTTTATTAGTACATATTTGCAATACACATATCAGTTGCTTTTCTCTCTGTCACCCTTTTCTTATATAACCTTATAAGATCTTATGAAGTAAACTATTACATATACAATATTGACTTTTTTTTTTTTTTGGTGGAATCAGGGATTGAACTCAGGCCCTTGTGCTTGCCAGAGAAGTGCTTATTCAACTGAGCCATCTCCAGGCCCCTTATATATACATTGATAGCTAGAGTAATAGGCCAACCATGTGTATAAATACCACTGTTTTTATCTATTCATCTGTTAATTGACATATAGGCTGTTTCCACTATTTAGCTATTATGAATGGTGCTCTTATAAACATGGGTATGCCCACATCACTGTGGTATCATGTATTGAACTCTTTTGCAAAGAAACCTGGAAGAGGAACAGCAAGGTCAAATGGCATTGATACTTTTAGTTTTTTGAGGACTCTCCACACTGATTTCCATAACGGTTGTAGTAGTCTACACTCCCACCAATAATGCAGAAGGGTTCCTTTAACCTCGCTGGCATTTGTTATTGGTTGATTTCTTGATGATAGCTATGAATGGGAGAGCATCTCAGTGTGGTTTTAATAGGCATTCCTCGAATGGCCAGCAATGTTGAACAGTTTTCATGTTGTTTCAGGTCTTCCTAAACACCATTTGTTAGAGGTTATCTTTCTTCCAGAGAAGGGATTTGGCTTCTTTGTCAAAATTAACATAGCGGTGCTCCTGGAGTTGTTCGTGTGTCATCTCTGAGCCACAGGATGTTTTATTTTTCATTTTAACTAATGTCATGCTGTTTTTATCACTGTACCTTGATTTTCTTTGCAGTTTTAAAAATTTATATTGAATTTCTAATTTAAGTGATTATGTTTTTCACTAAAATTTCTATCTGGTTATTTTTTTTTTTCTGCCTTGTTATTTACAGTTCTTAACATAAATGCATCTGTTATTTTCTAAATCTTTACTATGTTATAAATTGTGTTAGGTCCCATGGGCTGAAATTATTTATTTATCTTTGTGGCTTTTGTGAAGTAATAATATTTGGATTTCAGTGTGCTTTTAATTTTTTTAATGTGAGGTTATGTTTATTTGATCTTAATCTGTAATTTACTCAGAGACTGAGTGGAGGATTTTTCTATTTAAAGAGAAATTGCCTTTGCTTTCACTGGGAGCCAAGGAGGACTAAGTTGGTGGACCTTGAGGATTTCAGCTTAAGAGTGCCTCAGGATTTGTTCCCACATGAAAGTAGTACTATAACGTCTTGGCTGTGGAAGCATTGGAGAAGGCATGCCATTTTTTCCAGGATGACTATGGATGGTCTCATGTTTACTCTACACTTGCCTTGAGGATTGTTCCTTCATTATTTTCAGCATTTCATTACAAAGTGTACTTCTTGTCATTTATTCAGCATGTTTGTATCTTCACAGAAAAGTCTCTCAGATTGTTTAGTTCATTATTTTTGGAAGCCGCTGTACTGGTTCTGCTTAGAAGTGGCCTCGCCCCACCCGGAAGCCTTACTGGGTTGTAGGCAGGGCTTTCGGAAGGTGACTGAATCTTGAGGAAGTGACATCACTGGTGGGTTGTCCACTGTTAGGAGGTGGAGCTCCGCAGGAAGCGGTGAATCCTGGAAGCCGGGGCTGGAAGGGTGCGTCTCCATCCCGGGCTCCTCCTTCCTCTCTACTTCCCAGACAAGCCCATCTGTCAAGGCTGATTCTGCTCCAGAGCCAGGAGAACGTGGGTGGAACGTGAGCCAAAATAATTTTTTCCTTCTTTAACTGGTGGGGGTCAGGTATTTTGTCTCAGTGACAAGAAACTAAGATAGGAACTGTCCTTGAGTAATTCGTGTTTTTTTTTTTTTTACATCAACTTTCATTTAATTAATGCACCAAACTCATGAATAATTATTAATATTTGAAAATTGTAATTTTACAAAATACCACAGAATTTTGGAATTAAACAATGAACTCTTCATGTGAAGAATATTTTGCCTGATAGTTTCTGCTGTGATTCAGCAAATACTTGTTCTAAAAGCATATTTTCCACATCTCGGTTCTTTGTGGTCCAGGAAGGTGACCACTGGCTATAAGTGGATATAAAGCACTTGAAATATACACAATTTGAATTCAAGTTGAACCTCAAATATTTTTCTAAGACTTTATGCCACTTAAAGGCTGTAAAACATCTTATGAACAATTTTACATTGTTTACACATTTAAATGGTAATATTTTGAATATATCAGATTAAATAAAATACATTTTATGTTTCACTTTGCTGTTTAAATATGCATTTTACTGTGACAACTAGAAAATTTAAATTATATTTGCAGCTCACATAATATTTCTACTAGAAAGTATGGTATGGTAAACTATCCAGAAATTTTCAAGCTTCTTAAAAATTTAGTCATATTTTAAAAATATACTTTAAATGTAAAATGATTATATCTTCATAAACTTGCAAAGAATGTCTTCTAAAGCAGTCTTACACAATAAATGAACGCTATGAATAGACTCTAAAACTCATATTTTATAATTAGCTTTGAATAAGAAATGGCTTTAATTTTGTTTTTCATTGTAAATGTTTAGGAAATTCTCTTTATTAAAATTTAAAGGAATTTAGAAATGAATAAATTGAGTCAAAAATTGAACTCTTTGATCACAACCATTTTTAAAAGACTAATGCTACACTCTTACATATTTGGAGTTAAAAAAATAAGTATTATTTTTTTAAAAGTAATGATTAATTCCAAAGTTGAACAACAGGATACTCCTTGGTATAATGGTAGTTCCCAGATGTTAGAATGGTAGGAAGGAGTTACTGAGAAAGGTCGATCACTGAGTTATGTTATAGTTAGATGCAGAAGGAGGATTTTTTTTAAAAAAATGTATTTAGTACAGGGTTTACAGGGTCTCACTACACAGATTAGACTTGCAGTGATCCTTCCTGTTTTTCAGCCTCCCAACCGCTGGGATTACAGGTACGCGCCTCCATGCCCAGTTTCAGAGGGTTGGGGCGAGATTGAATCCCCAGCCCCTGCCTCTGCCTAAGCAGGTGCTTTAATCTGCTGAGCTATCTGGCCAGCCCAGAAGGAAATTTAATGGGAAACTATTTTGGACTTGATGTTACTTAAATACATGATACTGAATACATATTTTTAAAAGATTTTTTTCTGAATGCATATTTTAAGAAGGAACATAATTTTTATGAAATTAAGTGCAGTACCAGAGATCAAACCCAGGTCCTTCCACTTGCCAGGCAGGTATTTAGAACAGCAAGCTCTCTCCCTAGCTCTCTCTCTCTCTCTCTCTCTCTCTCTCTCTCTCTCTCTCTCTCT
>NDGN011552690.1:0-11343 GCA_002564285.1 Tympanoctomys barrerae | reverse complement strand
AGAGAGAGAGAGAGAGAGAGACAGACAGACAGACAGACAGAGACAGACAGAGAGACAGAGAGACAAAGACACAGAGACAGAGACACAGAGACACAGAGACAGAGAGACAGAGACAGAGAGAGACAGAGATGGAAGGAAGCAAGGGAGGAAAGTGTAAAAAAAATTATCTCCTCTACTAGAATTTCCTTTTCAAGTAGAAATAATGACAATTTCTGCTGTCCAGCAGCTTCTGTTTTTCACGATGTGCAAGCTGTGTCCATAGCCAAGGACAGAAACTTAAGCAAGGGTTAGCAAATTGGGTGGCTGAGTGTGGCAAAGGAGAATGAATAGAAAGCATTTCCATTACTTTCTAAAAAATATTTAAAACAATTGTAAATTCACAGCTAATGAGGGTGAAATATTTCTTTCTAGTTACTCTGGAAGAGTTATATCCTTCTTTAGCAACAGGATTATAAACACACCATTTGTTAACAAGAGTATTTCTCTGTCTGTTGAGTATGATGAGTATTTGATGAGAATACACCTATACCTTTCAAGTGATTTACTCTGGAAGGCCAAGGTTGAGTCAAATGTTTTTCTTTTCTTAAGGAAGAATTTGCAACTGTAACTATTTATGATGAATGATATTATTTGCAAGGTACTTTACTATCTATAACAGTGAGATTTTCCAGTTTTAGGTAGAAAAAGAAAAAACAAAACTACATTAAAGAAAAGGAGATATTTGCAATCCATACTCAGTAGTTCATTAAGGAGCAAGGGATACTGGCAAAGCTATGCTCTTTGCTAAAATTATACAGCAAATCACAAAACATGGAGTAGGCATTCAGCATGGGTATGCAAATGAACAATGTGAGATACATAATGATAAGGATATACAGAGGATCTGTGTCAGCAGTGGGTGTATGCATGTTAGCATTTAGAAGGAAGCTACAAATTCTACAAGACAGCACAGCATGGTGAGTCTGCCCACAGTTATTCTCGCCGCATGTCACAAAAGGGAAGAATCTGAAAACAACCAGAAGTCGGAAATACATGGCTCCTCTGCAGGGCAAACTTCAGGTACAGCGGAAGTGCTGACTAGCGATAATTTTATTTGTGTTGTCCTGAATTCTTGCTTTGAAATTTGATGTAGAGTTTAGGTAGAAAGTTTACTTTTTCTGTGTTGGTAATCTCATCATTTCTTTATTTGGTTGTTTTTAATGACTATGATCTTTGTATAAGCACTCAGAAAATTATTTGACAGTTATTATTCTCTTTATTTTTCTAGGATTTTTAAAATATCTAATATCTATTTTCTTATTTTGTTTATTTATTTGGTATGGGTCTCACTGTGCAGCTCAGATTAGCAGGGATCCTCCTATCTCAGCCTCCCCAGCGTGGGTATTACAGGCATGCACCACCATGCTGGGTCTCGGTGGCCAGCATGGCACGAGGCTGGTCTGGTATACAGTGCAGGGATTGAACCCAGGCCCTTGGATTGCCAGACAGGAGCTTAGACTGCTGAGCAATCTCCCCAGCCTTGTCTGGGATTTTTCTAAACCCAAAGTATGAATAATTTTTTAGATATATCACAATTCAGTCATTTCTCCCTTTGTCAGAAATTAACATTTAGTCTAGTACCCACATAATATGTAATTTTTATAGTTCTAAATTGTTTTAAATATTTCAGGTTAAAGTAAATGCCATGGAGATATTTTAAACTGAGTTTCAATGTTGTCATATTTTGTAAGGCTTCCTTTCTACTTTGTTGTACCCTCCATGAAAATAAGATGAAAATATTTGGCTTTGCAGATGCCATGAAGAATATAAGCAAAATACCTAAGGATATTTGAAAAGGTGAGAAATTTTAAGCACATGTCTTCTGGACAATGCTGGTTTCACATATATTGCAAAGAAAATAACAGAATAAGGCTTGTTATTTCAAGGACCTGAGAATCAGAATATTCCACCAAGTTTGATATTTTTTAGACATTCTTGGGGAGAAAAACTCAGAGTGCTGGAAAGGTATGATTTCCCCTTTGCTTGACATGAGGAACTAGCCTGTGTCTGTAAGTCACCTTCATTAAGAGGCAACTCAATGATACTATTAGGAAGTCAGTTGGAAGAATAAATGACATTCTTAAGTTTTTAGAGACTAAGAAATTCTAAGTAGGCATAGTAAAGGAATACAGGAGGAAAGAAGTGAGAAGACAAAACCACAGTTTCTGTCATGGTATGGAGCAATGGTGGGTGCCCAGACTTGCCAGGCACTGCCAACAAGGGGCCACGCATGGACTCCCTGCCTCTTCACAAGTCTTAGGCTAAGTAGCTTGCCTGGTGGTTACATAGAAAACACCTCAGAGGCACGATATCTAAATATAGTCTTGATTTATTCTTGCTGGACCAAAGAATATTGATCCTAGTATAAAATATGTGGTTAATCACAATTTCCTTATTTTCAGAAATTAGTCCAAACATTAAAAAATTAATTGTTTCAACAACATAATTTAAAAATTATGTCTTTTTCTTCAATAGTTGAAATGTGAGACTTCAGAACAGTGTTACTGATTTTTATCCTTAAATACCTAGTTGGAAATATGCCTAAATAGCTATATCAATTAAATTTCTGGAAATTAATAGTATTGAGACAAAATCATTTATTAAAACCTTTAATAAAAATTAAAATTATATATTTTTAAATATAAAATAAATTATTTAAAATTATATTTTGCTACTTTTTGCAAGGCTTAACTTAATTTTATTGCTTACTTATGGCCATAAAAACAAAAATAAACATAATAAAAATATATTTTAGAAATAACAAAATATTAAAACCACAAATAAATTTTATCATTATTTCATTATTTTTGAGTGTTTTTTTACATGAATAATTGACATTTATGGTTGGAATTGCCTGGTAACTTAAGAAATACCTGCTATATTCATTCAAAATAGCAAAAGAGAAAACACATTGTATTTTTCTTTTCTGAAAATGTGCATTCACATAGGAATTTGGTATTTTTCAGTATCGTTTTTCAGTCCTTGGAATCAAATGACGTAATCTCAACTTCAAATTTCGAAATCTATCAGTTGCATTACCTTGAATAATATTCCTAAATAGGCTTTATAAAGTACAGATAACAACTGTTCTTTCTTTATCGGCTTCTGCTAAGGAATTAATGAGTTTTATTGAAAATGTTGCAGTGCCCCTAGCAGAGCAAGCCCTTGGTCCCCCTTAACTATTTTTATTTTATTTTATTTTGTTTTGTTTCTTGCAATATCAAGACCCTTCACTTATCAGGCAAGTGCTTATTCTGTTTTGCTATCTCCCTGGGCCCTCCCTTAACTATTATTAATTTTTATGTGTCTTAGCTTGGTACCAAAGAAAGGTTCTCTGTGCATGATTGAATATGTCAGCAGCAGCACTGCATAATTGATTGGCTACTGTTAAAACAAGGGTGCATTTGGTTCCAAGTAAGTTGGGTGGAGAAATAACGTATATGACACTTAATTTGACTCAGCCTGAATGGCTGCAACCTGAGCATTCAAGGTCTTCACTGCTTACAAAGTTGATTCCAGAGAAAGCTGAAGGGAAGAGCTTTTCTATTCCTTCTGCTTTTGACATATTCTTCTGTCTTATAGCACCAAAGGTCTTAACACAAAATAGGAGAAAGTTTTCCAAAAGCAGGGAGATATTTTGGAAATATTTTTTTTCTTGGACTTCAGCTCACAGTATATTTAGACAAAGTACAAATCCTTTCTAACCTCATTCAGTCAGTGGCTTACATTTTAGGGTGCAAGATTTCAAAACTGCACTTTATATTTATTGAGCTCAGTGAGGCAAATGTCTATTAAAACCTTAGCAAGCAACTTAGAAACTATTAAAAACCCTCCAAAGGGACGTCACTGGTAAAGTCAGTCAATAAATTAACCACTGGGTTAGGCAGGATGGAAAGTCATCTGTCTTTCTGAACGCTGTTAATGAACCCTACATTTTTGTACGTTAGTTGCTTCGGAACTGCCTATGACACATGTTTCTTAGCTACTTTGCCTCGTGTCCAGGCATTAAATGTCTCGTAGTTCATTAGAACACTGATGATGTGTAATTATCTCACAAAGGTTGTCACCAAATGAAAATTTAGAGAACAATTATAAGAGTTGGAAGTTTTCATTAAACACTCACATTATCTGGAAATACTACATGGCTGATCTTACACAGGAGGGAGAGGCTTTGGTGACAGAAGCAAAGGTTGGCTACTTGAGGCGTCGTAACTTATTTATTCATGACAGCTAGGAATATTTTAATACAGACACACAAAGATGCTCCATCTAACTCAGAAAACTTTTTAAAATTTAAAAATATAAGATCCAAAGTGATCTTTATCAATGGCATGAACTATTTTCTCCCCTTTGTATCCCAATATCATGTGCCACTTAAGATGACAAAACAGGCTTTGAATTTGCTATGGTTTATGTCTAGATGTCCCCCCAAAGCATTACAAAATCACGGGGGCAGGTGTTTTGGAGGTGCCTGAATTTAGAGTTTGTGAGTGACTCATGGTCCAATGATGGGATTAAGAGTGCAAGTTCGATACTCAAGCAGGTAGCCACATACAATGTAGGGACAGAAAGCATCCTGTGTCCTCCTACACTCTTGCTTATTGATTTTGCTGTATTCTCAGACCAGGAACTGTTGTTATGTGCCATTCCACCTTGGCTTGCAGCCAGTTGATTATAGATTGAAACCTCTACAAACTGTGAGCTAAACAAAACTTTTAATGTTGAGTATTGGGTGTTAGTTATTGCTTCAGCAAGGAAAAAAGTAACTAAGGCAGAAATGGAGCATTGCTTTTAAGCAACTCAGTAGGTGTTATGTTTAAGGTGTGCACTTGCATAGTGGGTAAAATTATGAAGTCATCACAGTATCTGGAAACTCATTGATTGATATGTTATTATTATTTATGCTAAATTATTTAGATTTAAAATGGTTTTCTTTCATTTTGTTGAGCAATATTATTTTATAATGAATACAAGAACCTTAGAACATCTTCAAATGAGGTTTGAAAATGAATTCTTTCAGAGATATAATGCAGAGATTAAGTAACAATGACATGGCCAGTCACATGTCATATACAGGCATTGTTCACTACAGAGTTTTTGGATCATGTCTTTACTTTCAATAGTAGCATTATAATACTCATAAAATTGGAACAAATTGACTGTGAGAAATAATTTGTGTCAAAGATATCAGAAAACTTTTTAAAATTCTATGGATTTCACAACATATTTTGACCAATACCAGATATAAGTTTCAGTGCTTTATAATATAGTTTAAAAATTGACGTTTTATAAATCTATTCATATACTTTTCCCCAGAACAAATTGTAACAGTTGTTGGGGATGAGCAAGACTTTTAGTCTTCTGTTGTTATCTTATAGACAGTGCAATCTTTTTTTTTTTCTTTTTACTAATCTGGACAGATTGTTACACAAACAACATCACCAGTCCTCACAAGAATGCCAAAGTCAAGGGCTTCTATGACTCTAAGTTTCATGAACAGTGGTTAAATGATGACCTTCCAAATAATTATCTACTTGGACCTTGGCACAGTTTCAAGACATTTTGAGAATTCAGTAACTTTTGCAGAGTAAACAACAAATGAATAACAAAAAGAATATATGAAGATGGTGGTAGGGTATAGTGAGACTTAATTTGTTTTCTTACATTTTTAATTAATTGGACAACATTTGACTGAGGATATGTCCAAGGCCTAATTGAAAGAAAATACTACCCCATTCTATGAGGCTGATATCCTAATGCTAAAATCACACAAGAAATACCATTAGAGAAACGTATGAACCAATATTTCTCATGAACAAGATGCAAAATTTTTTCTCCAAATTGTTAAAAATTTAATAAAAAATGTATAAAAAGGTAATACTACAGAAGCAAATGTAGTCTCAGAAACAAAATAATATTTGAATATCAACAAGGAAATCCAGCAAATTAAAAAGGTTGGAAAAAGTTATATGGCTTTCTCAGTCGATGTGTCACAGAATTCAATATGATTCTTTGTAAGAAAAAAATGACAGAAAAGGAGAAATACAAGAAATATATTCTAATCAGTAAAAGTCTCCAAAAATTTTAGAGGTAACATAATATTTACTTTTGAATATTTAAATGTAATTTTTCTTCAACATCAGAATAAGAAAAAGATAATGTGTTCTCTCAATTTCTATCTGACTTTGTTCTGATTGTCCTAGAAGCTATAGAAAAACAATAAAAAGAAATAAAAGGAAATCATGTTTGAATAGGAAAAGTTATTTATAAATTGCATGATTGAGGATAAATAATTTTAATTACAATTGCTACATGATCTAATAAGTGCTTTGAAGTTGCAGGGCATTAGATTAGCATACATAAAAGCATATTTTCATGCTATTGAGAAGTAGAAACTTGGACCGGCCAGATAGCTCAGGGAACTAAAGCACCTGCTTTAGCCAGAGCTCAGTGGCCTGGGTTTGAACCCCTGCATACCGTGCTGGCCCCGCCCCCTGGGCAGGCTGAGAGGGTAATTGACACTAGGTGAGGTGGGGTATACCTGTAATCCCAACGGCACTTGGGAGGCTGAAAACAGGAGGACCACTAAGAGTCCAATCTATGTAGTGAGACCCTGTAGACCTTGTAATAAATACAAAAAAAGAAGTAAAAAATTTTAAAAAATTAAATGTCATAATCATACCATCTAAATGGGATAAGCCTGCAGAGGATATGTAAAATTTACAAATTGAATACTACAAAACACATTGCAGACAAAATCCAATTTAGATTAAGTAATTAGATACACTGTTCAGGGGTCATAAAACTTAATATTGGCTTAACATTAATTGTTCTAAAACTGTTTACTTATTTATTATATAAAGAACAAATAGTTTTTTGTTGTAGAAATTAATTTCAAATTTCTAAATTTTATTTAATTTATTTAAATTATAATTTATCTATGATTGCTTAGGTAGAAAAAAATTGAATAGTTTACATACACTATCTACTTGGAAAACATATTTTGTTTGTTTGTTTGTTTGTTTGTTTGTGACAGGATCTTGCTATGTAGTTCAAGCTGTCTCTGAATTGAATCTGTGCCCAGGCTGGCCTTGAACTCACAGGCAGGGTTTGGTGGAGCACACCAAATTCTGTAATCCCAGATCTTGGAAGGCTGTAAACAGATGGGTCACTGTGAGTGATCTAGTAGTGAGACTGATCTAATAGTGAGACCCTGAACACCTTGTAGACCTTTTCCTAAAATACAAAAAAAAAAAAAAAAAAAAAAAAAAAAGATAGTAGACCTTCTCTAAGAAATCTTATTCTAGTGAGGGAAAGTGAGTCTAAGAAATGATTTTAGTACACCTTACAAATAAAAGTTCTTTAGTTTCATTGTAAAGGGGGGAAAACAGAGAAAAATATTGAAATAGCAAATTATACCAAACTCATGGTAAGAAAATTAATAATTAAAGAATAAGAAGAGAGCATGAGTCTGACAACTTTTGAAGTGGTGTGCTAGAGTACTGTCCTCTGAACTACAGCACATGGAGATAGAAAATCACTTTTTATAAAATAAAACTTTTGTCTCACACAAGGGTATTTAATGAATTTTAATAGCTTCAGTTGTCAAATATCAGCATGAAAGCTATTTGATTGATCAACTTGTGCTACTTGATGGATTGCTCCCTGAATGAAGTGCTGCTTACTGGACCTGACTGTGGGACAGAGAACATTAGCCAGGTTTGGCATGTTTGTCATAGTTAACCTAAATCTATTCAATATTTACCAACTATCGGTCTACAGGGAATGTGTACTATTAAGGCAACAGTTACAAAGATCATTCTGGAGCTTTTAATAGACTGGACCTGATTTTAGGTAGTGTGAGTAATGTGGAAATGGCACTGCTGTTTGTTACAATAGTACATCTGACTAAACAGAAAATTAAAGTTAAATTGACACAATGCTGAATTATTTAGGAGTAAAGGCTTATGGTGAGTGTATGGCTTTAATGTTTGTATATCCATAACAATTCATTCTGAAACTCATTTCTTAATGAAATAGTATTAATACATGAGCTCACAAGGGGCTGCTACATTTTTTAAGATTTCAATCCTATGCATGAGATTACTACCCCACAAAAGATCTGGCAAGAACTAGTTAAGCCTTATTTTACCTGTAATCATGTGACTATACAAAAAACAACTACATCTTAAAAGCAGGGAATGGTGCTTACCACACTGGAACCTGCTGAAAACTTGGTCCTACAATTATCAGTTTGAGAACTATGAGAAATCCATTTTTTAAGTATAAATTAACCGCTGTGAAGTATTTTTTTTTTAGCAGTACGAATAGATTAAGACAGATTGGGACTTAACTTCTGTGGCTCAGACATAAAAGCATGCACATAAGTCATAGCCATATTGCAAAATAATGCTTAAGTTTAGGCAATGTGGATGCCTATTATTCCTTCATGTGCATAATCATACATATTTGTACTAAAATCATGTAGCTATGTTTCTCGAAATAGTGTAGTAATTTTAATCTTTTGTACCAATAGGAATATAAAACTTCTTCTAATTTTTAGCTCCCTTACCCAAATTATAAATATCTAGCAGACCAAATTAGAATTACACCAACAAGTTCCCATAAAGTTAGTTCTAAAATTCAAGATATAGGATGACTTCTACACTCAATAACTAGTTTTTCCTACACTAAAGCATTTCCAAGATTTATGGTAATAGAAAATAAAATTCTGGAAAACTGAATGGGAAGAAAGCAATATGGAGGCATGGAAAGAATATGGGCATTTGCATCAGAATTTACTTGGCTGTTTTCAAGGAACTAAAATTTCTAAGACTTTTTAATCCTCATGCTCAAAATTAATATGACAGTGTGCAGCCCACAGAGCAGTTATAAGGCTTTAATGAAATAATGACGTACGCGGCATATTGTGGGGACCAACATATTATGGTAGCAGAGAGAGGACTTCAAGAGGCTTCCCCAGCAAACAGTTAAAAAGAGACAGCTCATGCCATTAATAATGGAAAAGGTTTATATTTACAGCTCAGAGTCCCCGTGATGACTGAACGCAATGCAGGGGGAAAGATGATCGCAGTGATTCCTCTGATGAGAAGCGATGAAGCTCCAGCAATCATGGCCTGCTAATTTATGCTATTAGGCAGACGGCAGGGGGCAAGAATTTGTTCACTGTAAAGAAATGTAATATTTATCAGCGCTCATTAGACAGTGCATGTGGTTTTGTTCTTGTTAAAGATGGTCAAAGTAGTAGAAATTAAAATCAGGTACAAAGGTATTTTGCTGCTAGATTGCAACATAAATTTGTGTGTGAATAGCCAAGGGGGGCAGCTAACTCAAAAGTAAATAGGGTAAACGATTTATTGGCAGTCTCATAGGAAATCCGAATAAATCCATGGCTTAACACTTGAAGGTGAAGAAAACTTAATGGAAATATCATACACCAGGTCAGTTTTGCTCTATATGTCTAGAGTATTGTTTACTTATTGAAGACACAGTTGAGATTAACTTCATTTTAGAAAACTTTGGCATTCTTGACACTAATTGGTATTATCCAACGTGAACTGTATTATTCTTATTTTCTTTGAACATACAAACCTCTCACTGTCCTTTTTCCTCATTTAGCGGGCAACACATTCTCATTTTGATTCCATAATTCAAGAGTGATTCCCACCTCAGGAATCTCTTGAGAATCTCCACCCAGCGGTCTGGACAGACCACTTACACCCATGCTCACTTAGCCCTGAAATAGTACACTTTCCAAACTCATACTTAGAGGGAGTTGGGTAGATGCATCGCTTCCCCTCACACCCACACATTTTTTCCCCTGAAGTATCTTTACTTTTAATTTCTGGAAAAAATATCAAAATAGAATGGAGGAATAACAATAGTTGAAACATTGTGGATTGTTGTCTTCAGAGTAGTTATTCAGGATACAAAATCTAGGCTTAAAAAATTCTGCAAACAATATTCACATAAGAAATTCTTTTCGATGAACTCAGAAAAACTGGTAGTACAACTACATTGTATTATTTTCTTTTTCCTTTCCTTTTCCCCTTTGCACTACCTTAGTTTCTCTTTCTTTGTGAACAATTGCTTCTCATGAAAGATTTTATTGAAGATGAGAAACTATGTTCCTGCAATATAGTAAGCAAGCTTTCACTTCCTGGAAGTAAGGAGAAAATCGACATTCCTGCTGAAACAAACAAACAAGTGTCTGAGCATAACTTTTAAAATTGTACTTTTCAATGCATCAGATGTCCTTGGAACTAAGGAATCCAAGGTGAACAAAAATACTGAAGGAAAATCCTTGCATCTTTTGGGATCGTTTGCCGATTATGGATGGGAAGAGAGGAGCTGACCAATTGCAAGCGGAAAACACTAAGGAATGGAAAAGAAACCAACTAAAGTCTAGTGAGTGCAGAGTAATAGAGCAAACAGAGTTTAAATACACTCCAAGTTCTTGGCCCTTTTCACCTGTGGACCATTCTCTGAATTTGGGCTCTGTAGGCTTCTGAGGAACTTGGTTGTATTTTGAGAACTCTAAAAAGGCAAAGAAAATTCTCCTGTTCCTGCCTCCCACTTACAAAACAAACACACTGTTCCATTTGGCAGGCCCAGAAAGAAGTTAACCAGGACATTCCAGAAAAAAATAAAAAAAAGTTTACCACACTGGTATGCACTTATACACATGCCAGCAGGGCACTGAAATGTAAACTTAGGAGGGCTGATACCTAAACAAATCAAAACTGAGATTGAATCTCAATTAAATTGCATGGTGGTCCCAAATCAATTTAATTCCTGACATCCTCAGATTTTCACAGTTGTCTTCCCAACAAGAAAAGTCAAAAGAGATATTCTCTGAAAGCACAATGACATCCCAGGGAATCTACCTTTTTAATCCAGAACTGCTGTACAGAAGTAAACACTGGTAAACATTCAAGATAGAACAAAAATACATTTGAAGGTCACCAGAAAATACCATAGAAGTAGATTCACTGGTAGCTCAGATGTTAGTGTGCATTCCACAAATTTATCTCATTGTATTTTCTGAGTTTCTTTGGTTTCTCCTCTCACAGTTAGTAGTTAGGAATAGGTTGTGTAATTTTAAAAGTTCTATATTAACTTCCGAAGTTCCCAAGTTTCTTAAATTGGTACCAGAGAATACATTTTACATAAACTTAATTCCTTTAAATTTAATATATGTTTAATGATCTAGAATATGATCTAATCCCAGAACTGCTCTACATGACACTGAAAATTATGTGTATTCTTTTTTTTTTTTTTAAA
>NDGN011552687.1:525-13656 GCA_002564285.1 Tympanoctomys barrerae | reverse complement strand
AGAGAGAGAGAGAGAGAGAGAGAGAGAGAGAGAGAGAGAGAGACAGAGACAGACAGGCAGAGAGAGAGAGAGACAGAGACAGAGACAGAGACAGAGTCGGAGACAGAGAAAGAGAAAAATGGAGGAATGGAATCTAAACCTGTTGCAAATAGAGTGAGGAAAAATATTCCAAAATATGTAAAATGTTGATCACAGAATTTGATGGATACAATATAGGGAGTCACCCTGACCTTTTAAAGAAAATTCTACAATGCCAAGGACATCTAGAACATGACTGGTGTTACTATCATGATTATAAAGCATTATAGTGCTATACATATGCCATACAGAAACATATAAAATGGGGATGCTACTAGTTCTACCATACTTTAATTCTCTGACCTAAAGTATCTCATTTCCAGTAACAAAGACCTTTATTTCAAGTACGTTCACTGGCACCAGCCAGAGCTAAATTTGTAATCAAGATAGAGACTCCAAGGCCAGATTCTCAATAAAAAGCCAAACTTAAAGCTAAAACCAACCATTTATAAATGGATATAAAAGGAATTAAAACTTCTTAACTTCCAGGCATGAGTGAATTTTAGATAAAACTAGTATTGGATTATTTCCATGATTTCTGAGAACTACTCAGTTTATGTAAGTAAGCCTTCAGTTTCTTCACAGAGACTAGGGATGTCCAAACCAGAAATTGGACATGCCTGTTACAATAAAAAGCATTTCAAAAAATGCAGCTTTCTTACTTATATACACTGTGTGGCCCAAGACAACTCTTCTTCACTCACTTCACCCAAGCAAGAGCATCTACTTTGTTCATAGAATAGTAATGGGCAGATACTGGTTTGTAAATTCTACTATGATGAACTTACCTGATTTAACACACAATCCTAGTGGGGCCATGATTTGTATATCTTGCTGCTAGGCGGCTTGAACCACCAATGGTAAATAGCTGACTGTCCTACTGGGTAGCTTTTTAATTATTTCATTAGTAAAAATACCAATACAGTGACTAGATCCATTTATACCACCCAGTATCAGGAACAAGTTAAGGAATTCACAAGTTTCACCTACCCTGCTTGAAAAAATTATACTATTATAAAAATTTCAAGTATAGTTTCCTAAAGTTAGTGGGTCATAGCTAGAGACACAGCTCACTGGCAGAATGCTTCCTAGCATATAAAAGGCTGTGTTTGATTCCTAGCACTGAGAAAAGTTGCCTAAACTACTGTGTTACCAATGAGTAGAGGTTGACATAGATACTGATACCTTTACAGGCCCCCAAGTTGACTAGATATAACATGGGCAATCCTGTGCTCCTGGGCCAGTCATTACTAGCCTTAAGCAGTTTCTTCTATTGCCTTCAGTATACTATGGTGCCAAAAATGTTTGGAAATCATTGGGTATAAGAAAAATAATATACTATTTTCTAGTTTTTAACAATTATTTTACTTATTTATTTATTTGGTACAACATGTCGCTATGCAGCACAGACTCACAGCGATCCTCCGGTTTTAGCCTTCTCAGCAATGGAATTACAGGTGTGTGCCACCATGCTCAATTTCAGTGGCCAGCATGGCATGCTTGGGGTTCTGGGCTGGCATGGCATACAGTATCTGGGATCGAACCCAGATCTTTGTGCTTTCCACACAGGCACTTAGACTGCCAAGCTATCTCCCCAGCCCACCATTTTTTATGTTAAAAGAAGTTTTGAGAATATAGTAATATTAAATATATCTTTTTCAACTTAAGATTGAAATCCAACTAAGGAAAAACATGACCACCCCATCTCCAGCCTCAACTGAACACCTGTGGAATTATATTCATTAAATTAAAAAAAAACAAAACTATATAAGCCTCCAACTCACCATCCTACTCAAGTAAAGAGATAATAAACTTACTTTTAGCTTGGGTGTCATCCAATGCTTTGTATTCTGTGCTCTTAATTGCTAGCTCTACACCATAGCCAGACAAATACATTTTTCTTGAACTTGGGTTCTGCTCAAACACATTTATTTTATAAAAAGAAGAAAAAAAAACTTAGTCAAGTTAGGATACATCTTTCACAGTTGCAATCAGTGAAAAATGGGCTGGGCTGCTTTGGAAGACAACAGACCTAACACGTGTGTTTTAGCAAACTGAAAACATGCTCCATGATGGTCTACATGTGAGTGCAATGGTTCTGAAGTGACTGGCGCGTGACTGTGCCTGCTGACGTACAACACTATACATGACAGATGACAACTTTTAAAGCGATAGCTGACTAAATGGTGAGGTAAAAATATGTTAACAGGACACAAGATCAATATATATAAAGGACAAGACTCTCGAAAATTTACTGGAAAAGTCTAATTCATTTCTACACAAAATGTTTCATGGAAATTGCCAAAGGAGCCTAAATATAACATAGATACCTGCCTATCAAGAATAGCCAAGGTTTTTAGGAAAACAAAAACTAGGAGGTAGAGGTGTACTTTAAGACATGGAGATACTACAAAAAGCTATACTAAGTGAAATCAAGTCCAACACAAAAACTTGTTTTTGTGTTGGACAGACATATATTACTAGAATAGAATGTCTCTCCTCTAATGGCCATTATAATCTGAGGGGTGACAAGAAATCTGAGATATACTACAAATACTATAGAATCAAAACACTATGGAAGTGTGTGACAGCAATGGGAGGCTGAGAAAGGACAGGACAATATAACATATCTGAACAGAAGTCAGAATAAGAAAGTGGTCATCACTCAGAAGAAATAGCTATAAAGAGTACTCTCTTATGCCACACTTAGGTATTTCAATATATCATCAGATAAATCAGATTCCTTCACTATGATACAGTTTTTAAAAAGTAGCAATGTTTATAAATCTTAGGAAATATACATGTTACTCAAGTTTTTTTTTTAATGTAAGTTAAATCTGTGCCAGATATATAAAAGGAAGGATTATAATCCTGATACTCCAGAAGAGGCATAATCTTGATTCATTTTTCCATATTAAACTCATCTGCTTATTATACTAAATTTAAAGCTCTTAAAAAACTCTTCCAGGGAAGTCATCATATTAATTTAGTAAAATTACCTTAAAATTATTTTTCTGTATTCAAACTAATATTGGCAAAACAAGCATGTACCTGAACATAATGACGAAGAACATATAGAATTTTGCCACTTTGAGCTTTTTCAGACAGCACTTTGTGAAATTCACTAAATACTCTGGTACCCACTTCTGCATAGAGAATAATTACTGGTAAGTTTTCTTTGTCTGTGGGAAATTTATGATCTCCTTTAAATAGATACGGCCTGGGCCTAAAGGGAAAACAAAGTACAAACTGTTAAAAGAATTAAAAGTCAACAGCATATCAGATATATTTTGTAATATTCTATAATAACTTTTATCAAACAATTAATATATAACCACAGGAAAACAAAATTTCCTTTTTGACTTTATGCACCGAACTTCTACTAAATGATATAAAGAAAAAAAATCTGGTGAATCCAAAACTTAACATAAAAATGACTTAACTATTTTGCAAGATTCATTATCTTTAAAGAAAAACACAATGGCAACATGATTTTCAATTAAAACTTGTTATTTTATTTAATTAGAATAGTTAATTTTTATGGTAGCTCCTATTTTCTGAGGAGTTTGCAAATATTTGAAAAAAATGCAGTATTACTTTTCAAAACAATTTCCATTACCTAGTACAAAAAATAAAATCCTAAAAGACAGAAAGAAACAGGAATTCTATGATTTAGTTCCATCATTATAAACCAATTTTGGCATTTTGTTCATCAGCCTCTGTTCTAGATTCTTTATATTTACTAGTCATTTTTTTTTTTTTTTTTTTTTTTNAGATCTGGGGATTGAACTTAGGCCCTTGCGCTTGCCAGGCAAGCTTATTCTACTGAGCCATCTCCCTGGCCCCCAGAAAAGCTATATTTACTAGTAAAGTCGACCTTCACTACAAAAATTATAAAGTTATTATATTTACCTAAAATTTTAAGTTTAGGCATCTTTGACCATTAGAAAAAATGCAAATCAAAATGACACTGGGATTCCATCTTACCATAGAGAGAATGGCTATCATTAAAAACTCAAAAAAACAGCAAAGGCTTACAAGGTTGTGAGGTAAAAGGAAACTTCTACATTGTTGGTGGGAATGTAAACCAGTGCAACTGTAATAAAAATCATGAAGACTCCTCAGAAAAGTAAAAATAGATTACATTTGGCCCTGGAATACCTCTTTTGGGTTGGGTATCTTCCTAAGAGTTAAAGATATCACATTACAATGATACACACACACTAACATTTATAGTAGCACAGCTCTTAACTAAATCTGGAAGCAGTCTCTATGCCTTTAACTAGATGAATGGTTCCAGCAAATGTGGTATATATACACACAACAGAGTACCACTCAGCTATAATGGATATTTAAATCAATTTGTATGAAAACAGACACACCTTGAGACCATAATCCCAAGTGAAATACACCAGATACTCAAGGTTAAATATTGCATCATTTCCCTTATATGAGAAGCTCAAAGAGTAAATAACTTAGAAGAACAAAATAGAAGTGATAGGAAACAAGGAGTTAAGACTTTTGGAGATGGGAAAGGGTACTAGGGATGGATAAATATAAGGAAGGGAGGGGAGATAAAAAGGATCAAGATGTGACATTCTCTGTATAGTACAATCTCAGGATAGTTAAACATTTTCTATATTGCTCATTTCTTCAGTATTTAAATTTTTTATTATGACTATATATGATTTCTTCTGTTTTATATATAGCTTTCTGTTTTGGACAAAATGTTTAAAGCCATATAAACTGGTGAGCTTTCCTGCTGCTGAGTCACAATACCCAACACCCACAACTTAAAAGAAGACAGGTTGAATTTGACTCACAGTTTCAGGGAATTTAGTCCATGATAAACTTTTTCCATGAGAGGAATATCATGGTAGAAGAGTATAGCAGAACAAAGATGCTTGGTTCATGGTGGCAGGAAAGCACCGCAGGGGAACAGCACCAGGAAGGAAGGGCCAGGGACCTGATATAGTATCCAAGGTCACGTCTCCACGACCCACAAAGACACCCCTAGGTGTGCACTCAGCCAAACCCTTGTGTGGCTCTCAAGTCAATAACTGTCACATTCTACCCCTTGTCAACTTGCTACTGAAAGCCATCTCCTTAAATCATACTATCCAAATAAACACATAGGTCATAATTCCACCTAATATGGTACAACTACCCAGTATACAAGTGAAACACAATGATCTCTTCCTAAAATTCTCGAGTTCTGCCATTATTGAAGTCTACGTCAGTCTAAGACTCAAAGTAAACTCTCAGCTATTAAATGCTTAAAGGACAAATATGTACTTGTTCCAAGAACAAAGGGTACAGAACAGATATTTCCATTCCAAAAAAGGAGAGGAATAAGGATAGAAAATAAGACTACAGGAAGACTAAACACAGTAAACACAGATCCTTACAGGTCTGTATCTTGGATCTAAAACATATGGTAGTGCGATGTGAGCATCTTTTCCAATTTTTTGGAGGCTTTTTACCATGAATGGGCGTTGGACTTTGACAAATGTTTTCTCTGTAATTATTATATGATTTTTGCCTTTGGCTCTGTTAAAATGGTGTATTTATTGATTCAAATATGTTGAACCATCTTTGCACCTCTGGAATGAACCCTACTTGGTGATGGTGTATGACGTTGATGATTTGCTGCACTTGGTTTGCCAGTATCTAATTGAGGATTTCTGCAACTATGTTCATTACGGTAAAAACAGTCTGCAGTTTTCTTTTTTGGTTGGGTTTTTCTATGGTTTGGGAATCAGGGTAATACCTGCTTCCAGAAAGGATTTTGGAAATACTACTTCCCTTTCAATTTCCTTAGTGTTTCAAGATTAGTGCCATTAGTTCTTCTCTAAATTTCTTATAGAATTGCACAGTGAATCCATCAGGGCATATGCTTTTCTTCGTTTGTAAATTTTTAATCACATTTTCAACTTCATTGGCTTCTATTGGGTTATTTGGAATTTTTATATCTTTTTCACTTAGTTTTGCAATCTGTGTCTAGGAATCTATGTGTTTTCCACCTTGTTACAATATAGGTTCTTAGTAGGAATTGATGATCTCTTGGATTTCTGTAGAATGAGTTGTGATTTCCCCCTTTTCATTCCTAATTGCTTAAATTTGTGTTTTTACTCTTTTTGATAAGGTTGGCTAACAGTTTATCAATTTTATTATTTCAAAGAGCCAACTTTTCAGTTCTTTTTATTGTTTTCTTAGTCTCTGTTGCATTAATTTTTGCTCTTATCTTTATAATTTCTTCCTTCATACAAGTTTGGGTTTGCTTTCTTTTTCAAGAGGTTTGAGGTTCAACCTTAGGTTATTGGAGCTTGTTCTATTTTCCTCATGTGTGAGTTCATTCTTCTAAATTTTCCTCATAGGACTGCTTCCATTGCATCCTATAAGTTTCATTATGCTGTATCAGAATTATTGTTTAATTGTACATAATGTCTAATTTTGTCTTTAATTTCCTGACTCATTGGTTGTTCACAAGGGTATTAGTTAATTTCTACATGTTAAGTAGCTTTCGTGATTTCCTTTGTCATTGATTTCTAGTTCCACTGTGATAAGATCAGATACATGTTTTATTGGCTAATATATATTTTGGAGAATGTCCCATATGTAGCTGAGAAGAATGTATTTGGAGGCTCTGGAGTAGAACACTTTATAGATATCTATCAAGTCCATTTTCTCACAAGCTTGATTTAATTCTAGTATTTCTTAGGTGTTTTTTTTTTTTTCCAGTTGATCTATTTGTGAGTAAGGTATTAAGGTCCCTCACTATAATTGTTAGTGTTTATTTGGTTTTTTATGTCTATTAATAACTGTCTTCTATAGTTGCATGGTATCATACTTGGGGTATACATATTTATGATTGCTATCTCTTCCTCTGGAGGTTCTCCCCTAACAAGTATGTAGTGATCTTATTTCTTTTGATCATTCTTGAAGTTCACATTGTCTACAAGCAGAATGGCTACCTCTAATTGTTGGGAACCATGGAAGCTAGAAAACTGGTCAAATGTGTGTAAGCAGGATTAAGCCTTGTTGCCTAAAGCAAACAAGCTACCTCAGTCCTGAGATAAGCATCCTAACTGGTTAATGTCAACTATTAGTGATTAGGCAACCTTGTGTCACCTGTCACTAACCTTGTCCTCATTCCTGCCACTACTTCTCCCCAAGTAGAATTGATTACACTAAGACCCACAGATCCTTACACTGATTTTTTTCTGGGTTCCTGGAATTGTTTTTCATCACCTGACTTTTAGTCTATGAATTTCCTTTGGGTTAAATGTATTTAAGTTCAGCATGTTGCTGGACCTTACTTTTTGATCCACTATTCCAGTTTGTTTCTTTTGATTGGTGAGTTCAATTTATGTTGACTGTTATAACTATATGTACTAGATTATTTTTTCATATTGTTTTTCTTTTGTTCCTCATTTTTATCCTCTGTTTAACTGCTTGCCCTTCCTGGTAGCATCTTTCTCTTGTTGTTCATGTGTTTCTGACCTTATTTTTAAGGTCATAAACCTTAAAAATGTCCTTCACAGCATTCTATAGAGCTGGTTTAGTGGTCATAAATTTCTTCAGTTGTTCTTTGTCATGCAAATAACATTTCTCCATCACTTTTGGAAGTTTTGTGGAGTACATCAATCTGCATTGAAGTTTTCCTTCAGGGCTTGAAATAACTCACTCCTAGCTCTTTGATTCAAGGGTTTGTGATGAGAAGCCTGCTGTGATTTTCATAGGCTTTCCTTTATAGGCGATAGGTTTCTTTTCTCTAGCTGCTTTTATTATTTTTGTGTTGAATTTCTGGAATCCTGATTACATGCCTTGGTATAGACTTATTTTGGTGATGGCATGTGGGATTTCTATATGCTTCATTTATTTGTAGGTCAAATATCCATGTTTGTAAAGTTTTCTGTCATTATTTCTATGAAGAGATTTTTAATGGCTTTTGTGCTGTCTCTCACTTTCTCAATGATTCCAATCAATCTTACATTGTGCTTTGCTTCATCCTACAGCAGTTAGATGGATTTTTGAAGGTTTCTTGCTATTTTTAAGATATCTTTATTTCCCAGGTTGCTAGTAATGTTCCTGTCAAAAGATGTAATCTTCTGTGCTTGCTTTCATTCAATCTGTTGCACATACTTTCAACAGTGTTTAAACCCCTTGATATACATTGGTATCATAAATGATTACACTTGTAATCATAAATGATTACATTTCTTATCTATGTTTGGCATTTATAGTTTCCATCATTTTCCTGAGGTCTTCTATTTGTCTGTGTCTTCTTTAATGTCTTTCATTTTGGTCGTCATTTCTTTTTGTACTTTAGACATTTTTTTTTCCTATGGCTTCATCCATTTGTTTTTTCACATCTGCTATCATTTAAGAGAGTTCCATTTGTTGGCTTCCAATTTCCTCTCTTTGTTCTCTGGATTTGTCATAGGTGGGCTGGGTGTCTGGGATGACATTTTGCTTGTCCTGTCATTTTCAATTTTATTCTGTTTTCTGTATTTATGCTTGTAGAGTTCTTATGATAGTCTTATCACCAGTTTTGAGGCTTTCCTAGCAAATGTGTGTTCCTCTAACGTCCTCTAGCTGTAGGTAGTTCTTCGTCTTTATGTCTATCCCAAGAACTACCTTCCCAATAGATTAAGAATGAGGAATTGCTATTTATTTGACTTAGGGCCCATTCCTTTGGTAGTGGACTATGGTGGTGATGGTTATGACCCCTTATAATCAAAATGTTGTCATACAGAGGTGAAAAACTGGTTATAGCATGTATGACACTCTGGTTGAAGTAGTACAGTTGGCAATAATAATAGGCTCATGGGCTCAAGGATAGCCTGGCTACTGACAAACTGTGGTAACCATTAGGCTGGTATCTATAACCACAGAAGAAAAGTCTACAGATACATTAATATAGTCCAACTTATATCAGAAACTTGTATGCAGTGATTTCCACTTAGTAGAGTGATTTAACCCTTTTGTAGGGGCAGTTCAAGATGATAAAGGTAGGATGAAGAGATGTATGGGAGATTAAATATAGTAAGAGCAAGGTTAGAGGGTAAAGACACAGGAGAGATGGATTGGAGGAAAAGGCCTAGGAGTTTTGAAGTGAACCAGAAAGAAAAGAGACAATATTTACTTACATTAAAGTATCATAAAGTCAAGCAAGATAGTGGAGAAAGGAGAGAGGATGAGAAAAATAAAACAAAAAGAAAGGTTAGAAATCTAAATCTTGAACAAGAGATAAAAGAAAGAAAAAGAAAACCCAGTAAACAAAAATATCTTCACATACTAAAATAGTAACATAAAAACCCCAAAACAGAAGAAACAACAGAGACAAAACAAAAAAGGAAAAACAAACAACAGAAACAAACAAAACAAAAAACAAAACACTAATCTAGCCAAACACCAAAAAGGAAACCAATCAGAGAAAGACAAATGAAAGTAAAGTTTTCCTAGTCTGTGGTAGGTCCAAATTGGATCCCAGAATTGTGTACTCTAGCAAAAACTGCAGGTAGGTTTGTTCTGGGTTTGGATATGGCCTTTGTCTCTGGATTTGGTGAGATCAGTTTTCTGTGGCTGGAGTTCTTCCCAGTCATTTAGAAAAGGAAAAAAAAGAGAAAGAAAAAAAAAGAAAGATATAAGAAAAGGGGGTGGCCCTGCTTGCCCACTTCTGTTCTTTGTGTCTTTTTCCTGAAGCACAACACTGGTTATCCTTACCTACCACTTGTTGGCTTGTATAGTTACTGTTGCATGAGCTATTTCCATGCTTCTAGTCTTGCTTTTCCATCATTTGCATCTTACCCAGGGTCCTGTTATATCACTGGTGGTCCCACAGGTCTTTGGGCCCTGAGTTACATCAGTGGAGTTAGGGAGTAGCAGAATTCATATTTCTCTTGCCAGCCACACATTTCCAGGACAGTAAAGGGAGGGAGGGGCTGAACTTCAAACTTAACAGTTTCATACAGGTAAATAGATGCAACTTGAGACTATATTCTTAAGTGAAATAAATCAAACATGTAAACACTGTATTGTGTTCCTGATGAGATACTGAAAGAATAAACAGGGTCCAAAACATATAACAGATACTGTGAAACAGGAAGAAATTATTCAAAGGAAAAGACACACTGTGATAGAGGAAAAGGGAAAGGAAGGGGGAAAAAAAGCTATACTACTAGTTTTTCTTAATTTATTTAAAAAAAAGGTTTGTGCTAAAATCATCTGGAGAATTTTTATGCCCATATTTTGTACATGGAGTAACTATTTTAAAGATAACAGTAGTCCACGTATTAACTATTGTGTATTCTATTATTTTGTTATGAATTTTTTCCATAAAAGAAAAATTGAAAAAACAATGTACCTTGTAAGAAAAAAAAATAACTGGATGAACTACGTTATGCTACCTAAAAGCAAGAAGACACCTAGGTAAGAAATAAAGCACTTTACTACATGTGACACAGCACGAAGCATGAGCACTAGCATGTCTGCATGGGTTCCCACAGGCTGCAGTAAAATGGACCAATAAGAGTGCTACAAAAGCAGTGGGGATGCATCAGACTTAAGGAACCTATCTTGGTTTTTGTGATAATCCTTGTGAAATTTTGATAGTAGGTAACTATGTCCTTACTATCAAGGCCATTCTAGGAAGAGCCTGTTCTTCAGTGATGTCTTCTCTGTGTTGGAGATTTTAGGTTTGTCCTGAGATCCTGCCTGTCCAATTAACTGAGTAGGATGTTGGTTTCTGTTTGACACTGTCCTCTGTCTTTAGGTGTAGGGCTTTGGTGAAGTTATTAACCCAGTGTTTCCCAATATTGTTATCCAAGGGAGAACAAGTGATTAAAACACATATATATTAGATATACTAGTATAATTAGAAATAATATAATCAAGCAAAATTTAGAAATTAACAAATTCTGGTAACTATCGGTTTAATACTGTAGATCACAGGAACAAAGTCTATAGTTATATAACAGAACAAATTGTAAAACAGGAGTTTCTATGCAAAGTGTTTCTCCTTATTATAGTGGATTTACCCTGTGTTCCTCTGGCCAGGTCAACTGTCAACAGGAAAGGGGAAAACATAGGAGAGTAAAGGATAAACAGAAGACAGGAAAAGGAGATCTATAATATATCCATATATAGCTTACATTGTTAAGGCAGAAAATCAAGGAACTAGAAAAAAAAATGAAGAAAACTAATTCAAGAACTCCCTGTGGGCCAGGGAGATAGCTCAGTGGCCTATGTGCATGGCTGGCAAGTGCAAGCTCCCGAGTTCAAGCCATGATACGGAAAAAAAAGAAAAACCTCCTCAGAATTAAAAAGAAGAGCAACAAATTTACACATCTACAAGAAAAAAAGGCATATAACATCAGCATTGCAACATTCTCTAGGAAAATTATGGAGTTCAAAAATTAAAAATCTCCCTTTCTGATGCCTTGGCCACCATGGAACCTGTGAAAAAGCTTGCGGTGAAGGGGGACAAAAAAAGGGAAGCAGGTCCTGAAGTTCATCCTTGATTGCACATATCCAATAGAAGATGAAATCATAGATGCTGCCAATTTCAAGCAGCTTCTCCAGGAAAGAATCAAGGTGAATGGCAAAGCTGGCAATCTCGGTGGAGGGGTGGTCACCATCGAAAGGAGCAAGAGCAAGATCACCATGACTTCCGAGGTGCCTTTTTCCAAAAGATATCTGAAATATCTCACCAAAAATTATTTGAAAAATAATCTGCATGACTGGTTACACGTAGTTGTAAGCAACAAAAAAAGTTGTGAATTATGTTATTTCCAGATTAACCTGGACAAAGAAGAGGAGGATGATGAGGATTAAAACTCCTCTGGAATATATTTTTTTCTTTTTTTGTACCGGGAATTGAATTCAGGACCTTGCACTTGCCAGGCAGGTACTTGTGCCACTGAGTCACATCCCAGGTCCTCTGGAATATTTTTTATGAGTTCTTGAATAAAACTTGGGAACCAAAAAACCCATAAAACAACAAAAATTAAAATTCCTGCAAAGTATGGGAATTTACATATAAAGTAAATAGTTGTATATATGAATGACTTGGGGCCATTATTTGAGACATCATGTCTACAGTGGTAATCTATTTTCATAATGTGGTGCTTCTAACCTGCCAGTCTGTAATCTTCCAAGTGGCAGACCAGTCAGGTAGGGCCCAGTAACAGCAAAGAGGCAGTATGAATGTCATAGATTTCATTCAATGGTCAAGGACTTGTTAGGAAGAAAGAAACTGAACTGTGTTTTCACCAGCAAATAAAAAACTTGAGTGGTCACACGAGCTTTTAGTTTTATAGTTAGTGTTTGGTTAAGAGGAGCAGCAGCACAAACATAACCAGGCTTTATCTTCACTGAATATATCAGTAACCTGACCAAGGCATTTAAGGAAACCTTTATGAAATGACGGATCTCAGAAATTTTACTTCAGGTTGTTGTGAAAATCAACATTTAGTTTCCCACAAAAAGTTACTACAACTTTTTCATTAATAACTAAGATTATTCGAGGGTCAAGTAGCTGTGCTCTTGAATTTCTATTTGACAGGAAAGAGATTTATTAGGTGAAAGCTGCCTTAAAGTCACTGAATCCTACTTGATGTATGTCAGGATATAAATGGTACAGCTAAAAGGCCCCAATGGGTTAGTTACTGTATTTAGTTTCAATGAGAGTTTAGTAGCAGCTCAAATATGAGGAAGCAATCTGACATTCAGTTAACTGAAGCATACAGAACTCCAAATAACTTCAACTCAATTAAAAATATAACAAGACAGATAGTAGTCAAGATTCCAGAAATCCAGCACAAGAATAACACTGAAAGCCACTAGAGAAAAGAAACAGATCACATTTAAAGGAAAACCCATCATGGCAGATTTCTCTTCACTAACCATGAAGGCAAGAAGAGCACAAAGCAGAGTACTTCAAGTCCTCTGTGAAAACAAATTCCAGCACAGACTACTATACCCTGTAAAACTCTCTTTCAAGTTTGATGGAGAAGTGAAATGCTTCCATGACAAAGAACAGCTAAAGAA
>NDGN011552681.1:5008-15288 GCA_002564285.1 Tympanoctomys barrerae | reverse complement strand
AAATGTTTAGAAGAGTTTTCATAATTGTGGAAATTAACTAAAGGCTAGGAACAATATGATGAATATTTACTCAGTAAAATAAATCATAGCAAGAACACCAAACTTTATTGGCTTTTGATTAATATCCCCTGCTCCTCTCCTGAGATCTGCAGTAACTTGAAAACATGTACCTTCATAATTGCGGGACGCTAAAAAATCAGCATTCTAGTAGGCACAGGGAGAGAAAGAGGATTAATCTCCAAAGGCCCCATTTCCTGGAATTGTCACTATTTTCACTGTCTGGAAAACTCCTTGGAGACTCCCTCATTGAAGCATTTGTCTTTATTTAACCTGATTCAGACCTTGCACAAGGGGTAAAAGCCTAACCCAAAGATGTTTGTTGAAAACAATTGGGAAAAAATTTTTAGCATCACAGCTGTCTCAGTCAGCAATACCAGTTGGTACAGAGAAGGCTATTGAAAGAACTTAGGAGCAAATTGAAAGTAAGATGTCCATAGGGCATTTTGAAAAAATCCAATATACTCCTCGAGTTCTTGAATCCCATGCACATATGTCAGGCTGTGCATATGCCCACAAAAAATGCTTAGATGGCCTAATATCTGACCTCTATATGACCTTAAAACTGCAGACAGAATTATAAACTAAACAGGATTTAAGCTTTGCCTAAAATCACAGAGTTCTTATTAACTCAAGGCATATAAATAAAAAGTCCCTGTCAGTTCATTCACAGCAAGTTGACAAAAAAAAAAAAAAAAAAAGGCTTCATTGGCTACCCAGAGCAAAGAATACTAATCTTACAGAATTCATGAAGAAAATTCATTAAACAAATAGAGACAACAAAAAATAAACAAATTCTGAGGAGGGACAAACTCTTATTTTTCAGACTAGTCATATATTATTGTATAAAACAGAGGTTTCTTTTTCCTTAAATTTTCATATCATGTAGAGAAATGGCAATTCATAGTCCCTGTAAAGGGGGGAAAAAGGAGCCAACAGAAAATGTCCTGGAAAAAGATGAAACTCTGGACTTTCTAGACAAAGTCTTTAAAGAAACTACTGTAAATATTTCAGGGCACTAGACAAGACAATTTTTTCACAGAACTTTTCACCAAATGCTTGCAAGTTGAGTTGAAGCAGCACAATACAATGATAATTCTCCCTGATCGAGTTGAGCCATAATCATTCCATGGAAACACCGTCCTTGTCAGTACACATTCTACAGCAATTAAGTAGAATAAAAGACAGAGATTTCATGAACCATTTCAACAGATATAAAGAAAAGCTTTTGATAAAATCCAGTATCTATTCCTGATTTTTAAAAACAACTATGAATAAATAGGTATAGTAAGATCTTATCTAAATCTGATGTTAGGTATTTACGATAAACCTACTGTCAACATATGGAGAAAAATTGGAATTGGGAACAAGACAAAGAGGGCCACTATTATGACTTATGCTCAATATAGTACTCATAATTTAATCATTTATCTTTATTTAGTATAATATGTTTGTAGTTCATAATGATTACATTTATCATGGAAAAGTGACAAATTTATATACACAGATTAATTCATTTTTTTGTCTCCTAGCTCTACCATCCACCTCCTTAGTCCCTCCAATTGGCAGAATTTCTATTTCCTCTTTTATCTTTTTTAATTTTTATTTTCCATTTGAAAAAAGAGCTTCCTCCTCATTTGAGAAAGATCTCCTTGCTTCCTGTTATATTTCACATTGTTCTTTATATTTTTGGTTTCCCATGTTAGAGAAACCATGCAATACCTGACCTTGTGTGTCTTATTTACTTCACTTAGTATTATTTGGTGGGACCACAACCACTATGGAAATCAGTATGTAGATTTTGCAAAAAAAAAAATAAATAAATAAAATTGGAATCTCATTTGACCCAGTATTTGAAAATTTAATGAAAGCAAGCTGGCAAGAAAGAATTAAAAGGAATAAATAAAAAAGCAAACAGTAGTAGGCCAAGTGTGGAGGCACGGAGCAGTATGTGGTGGCCAGACCTATGGGCCAAGCACAGCAGTGCAGAGCAGCAGGGGCGGCCACAACCACTGGGCTGAATTTAGCAATGTGGACCCAGGAGGAAAGGATGAGGCCTGTGGCTAGAAACAGTGATCTGAGGCATACTGCTATGCCAGGCAAGTTGCAAACTGAGGCCCAGACATAGTAGGAGGTTCCATGTGGCACAGAGGTGGCAAGAGGTAACTTAGGTTAACTAGTCTACATGGAAGTCTCCAGGTATGTGAGGTGGAGGTGCCCAGACAGAACTCAGGGGAACCAGTTTACATACAAATTCCCAATTTAGGATTAGGTTTGTTATATAGATATAGTATTTAGTTAACAAAGTTTGTCAATTCCTGAAGTTCCCTTGCTATTACTAGTGTTGCTAACTAGGATACCATATCTGCCTTAAGCACATGTTCTCCCCTAAGTAATAATATCAGAAGATACATGGGTAATAACTTTACCAAAGCCCTATATTGAAGGATGGAGGACAGTGCCCAATAGAAATGCATATACCACTCTCAATCAATAGAGAAAGCACAAACTTGGGACACACACGAAACAAGAATTTCTGACACAGAAGAGATATCTAAAAAGCAGACTCTTCACAGAAAGGTTCTAATAGCAGTGATACAGCTATGTACTATAAAACTTTCACCAAAAATGTATCACAAAAAACAAAATAAAGAGTTCTCTCTGAAACAGAAAATGACAAAATGAAGAACCAAATTGCAATCTCAGGCCCCAAGCCCACCCAGAACAAATCCAGAAGACGTCAGCAAAGAAGAAATTAGAAGTGAACTGAAATCTCTGAAATAATAGCAAATAAAATAAAGAAACAACTGCAGAGGGGTTTAGAGAAAATCAGATTAGAAATAATCTCCCAGGTTAAAAAAAAATAACTATAATGAAAGAATCACTAAGCATTTCTAAACAAGACACTAATAAAAAAGAGAGGAGAATAAAAATGATGGAAACTTTAATCAATATAGGAAAGAAATAGAATGTATCACGTAAGTTCAAAGAGATATGCAGGAAATTAAAAACTCCATCACAAGTTGGCAAAACTGTTTTAATGAAAGTGAAGGTACACTTTCAGAACTTGAAACACCATTGCAGCTAATGAACAGGTAAAGAAAGATCTCATAAAACAACGCAGATCCAGGAAATAATTCAATAGCTGCCAAACTATGTGAAAATGAACAACATAAGACTAATAAGCATCAATGAGAAAAAAGGAGTCAGAAAGACAGAAACTAAAGAACAAAAACTAAAGACAGAAACTAAAGACAGAAACAATATGGACATAAGTAATAGCAGAAAACTTCCCACATATGGAGAAACAACCTGACATTCAAATAACCAAAGCATATAGAACTTGAAAAACTATCAACTCAATTAAATGTACACCCAGATACATAATAATCAAGTTCCCAAAAATTCAGCACAAGAGCAACATACTAAAAGCCAGTAGAGAAAAGAAACAGATTACATTTGAAGGAAAACCCATCAGAATAACAGCAATTTTTTTCCTCACAAACCATCAAGTCAAGAAGAGTATGGAGCAAAGTATTTCAAGTCCTACAAGAGAAAATTCCAACCCAGACTGATATACCCTGAAAAACTTTCAAGTTTAATGAAGAAATAAAATACTTCCATGACAAAGAACAGCTAAATAATTAAATGACAAAGAAACTAACCCTACACAGTACTAAAAGATATTAGGGATCAAAATGACCACAGCTCCAAGAACAACAACAGAAAGAACCCACCACACAGGGCAAACAATTAAACACAAGTAAAGTAGGGAACCAATAGGAAGCAGGTAACATGACACATAAGCCAATGCATATCAATTGCAACCATCAATATAAATTACCAGTTCACCAATTAAAAGAAATGGATTGGCAAAATGAATCAAGAAACAAAATCCAACCATGTGTTGTATGCAAGAAACACATTTAACCCAAAAGGAAATTTAGAGGCTGAGAGTGAAATGATGGAAAATAATACTATATGCTCCAGGAACTCAGTAAAAAGCAGGGGTAGTTATCCTGTTCTCAGACAATGTGAACTTCAAAACCAAGTATGATCAAATGAGATAAAGGATATCACTATTTAGTTGTTAGGAGAAAATTTCAAGACGAAGAGATAACAGTCATAAATATGTATGCACAAATATGGGAGCACCAACTATACAAAACAAAGTTTAAAGGACATGAAAAATCTAATAAGCAATAACACAGTCATAATAGGGAACTTTAACACTGTCTTATCTCAAAAAGATAGGTCAAGGAGGCAAAAAATTAACAAAGATGCAGCAGAACTTAACAAAACCTTTGAAGAAATGGACTTAGTGAACATTTACACTGCTCCACTAAACAGCATCTGAATACACATTCTTTTCAGCTGCACACAGAACATTCTCTAAAATAGACCACACACTAGTCCATAGTTTATGTTTAACTAAACACAAAAAACAGAAATTATCCCATGCATATTATCAGACCACAGTGCACTGAAACTGGAAATTAATGAAAAAAGAGAGCACAAAACCCCATAAATATGTGGAAATTAAACAACAGTCACCTCAACAACCAATGTGTTTCAGTGAAATTAAACAAGAAATTAAACAATACCTACAAGTGAACAAAAATTCAAACACGACTTACCAGAATTTGTGGGATGCAATGATAGAGGGAAGATTAGAATAGTAAACATACAAACTAGAAAAATGGAATAAGAACAAATAAACACCTTAATGCTTCACCCTAAGCTTCTATTAAAAGAAGAGCAAACCAAGCACAAAGCCCACAGAAGCAAGAAATCATAAAGACTAGAGTAGAATTTAATGCAACTGAGACAAAGAAAACAAGACAAAGAATTAACGAATCACAGAGCTGGTTCTTTGAAAAATTAAGTAAAATTGATAAATGCCTAAGGGAACTTCATCAAAAAGAGGGAGGAAAATGCAAATTTAATCAATAAGAATAAAAACAAAATAAAAAATTAAAAGTAATGCAGATGTCAAAAAAGCAAGAAGTCAAACAATTCTTAATTCATAGATTATACATTCCTTTATATAGAAGATCTAAAATATCTCACCAAAAACACTTATTACTAATAAAAATTTGAAACAGGTAGCAAGATGCAAAATTTATGCATGAAAATCATAACATTCCTGTACATGAAATATTGACCCATAGAGAATTAGAAAAACAATGTCATTTACAGTAGCTTCAATAAAAAATAATAATTTTGGAATTAATCTGTGCCTATATTGGTTCTGCCTGTTCCTGAATGGGCAGAACTGATGTTGTCAAAAACCCATAACACCAAAATTCATTCAGAGATGTAATTGAATCCTTATAAAACTACCAATAGTATTCTTCACAGACCTAGAGGAAATAATCCTAAAAATTTTATAGAACCAGCAGAGAATCATAGTAAGAAAAGCAATGCTAGGCAATAAGAACAAAGCAGGACGCATAACAGTCCTGGATTTCAAGATATAATACAAAGCTACTTACGATAAGAACACCACTGTATATGCACAGAAAACAGACATGGAGATTAGCAAAACAGAATAAAGGATGAAAAAAAAGCCCTAGGCAAATTCAGCTAACTGATCTTTGACAAAGGGGCCCAAAATATATACTGAAAGTAAGACAACCTCTTTATTAAGTGGTGCTGGAAAACTGTCATCCACATGCAGAAAATTGAATCTATACTCATATCTCTCACAGTATCATAAAATAAAATCAAAATGGATCAAAAACCTAAATCCTAAATCTGAAACACTTAATCTGCTATGGCATGAATTAAGTGAAACTCTTGAAGACACAGGTACTGGATACACAAAGACTGTCTAAACAGAAACACAATTAAACAAGATAACTTCAAGACTACAAATGGGATTATACCAAATTTTAAAATACCTGAGCAGGAAAAGAAACAACAAAAAGAATTTAAAAATTATCTAAACTAAATATAATGAAAAATGTTCAACATCTTTAGCCATCAAGGATATGCAAACCAAAACTATATTGAGATTTTCTATCTTATCCTAGTCATAAGGACTATTATCAAAAATTTCATTAAAAAAGCTGGTGAAGATATGGAGAAAAAGAAAGTTACACTATTTGTAGGAATGTAAATTAGTGTAGCCATTATGGAAACCAGTATGATAGTTTTTAATATAAAACTACTATATCCTTGTATACTCATATTTATTGTGCTAATAATCATAATTGCCAAGATATGCAATCAGTCTAGGTGTTCACCAACAGGTGAATGGATAGAGAAGATATGATATGATACACAATAGAGTATTATTTAGCTGCAAATAGAGATGAAATCATGTCATTGAAGGAAAAGGTATGAAACTATATATCACTATCTTAAGCAAAATAAGGCAGACAAAGACAGGCAACTACCACATGTTTTTCTAATGTATGGAAACTTTAAGACAAGAGGGAAAAAAAAACTCTGAAAGTAGAAGAATGACTGACAGGAAAAGGGAACAGAATAAGGGTGTAAGAGATTATTACACAAAATAGATGCAATTAAAGCATCATAATATATACATTTATAGAAATGTCACAGTGAACACTTTTCAACTATAATTTTGAAAATTAAAAATTAAAAAGCTAAGTGGTAACAATAAAAACGAACAGTAACAACAGACTGCATTGAAATCTGGAAAGAAAGACAATGAACAAAATGAATATTTCACTCCATCACTGAAAAGCACAGTGGAATGGCCTGAACAAAGAATTAACAATGTTAAAAATAGGTCAACTTAAGTTATTTATTTTTCTTAACAGAAAAAGAGTAACAAAAGAACACATATGTGGCCTCAGATACCTGTGGGGTACAAATCAGTATACCAACACTTACGAGGTGTGATCAAAAACTAGTATGAAAATTTTAATTTTTTTTTTTCGGAACCGGGGATTGAACTCAGGCAAAAATTTTAAATTTTAAAATGCCATTACAGGCTGGGGAGATAGCTCAGCAATCTAAGGCTAGCCTGGCAAGCCCAAGGGCCTGAATTCAATATCCGATACTACATGTTGTGCTGGCCCTGGAACCTTTGAAACACCTTGCTGGACCCGAAAGCAGGCGTGGTGGTGCATACTGTAATCTCAGCATTAGGGAGGCTGAGATAGGAGGATCACCACAAGTGTGAGCTGTGCAATGAGACCCTATACCAAATAAATAATAATTTTTAAATAAATAAAAATTTTATTACAGTAAAAGTCACATTGTCACTGATCTCCCTCAAACTCTTATCATTCTTGCCACTTTCTGAAGAAGTTCTGGAAGTCCTCTGCCATGATTTTAGTTGCGATATGATGGCTACTCCAATGTTCTAAATCAATTGAAAATATTAAACTTTCATGGTCATTTTGACTTTGGAAAAGAGCCAGAAGTTGCAGGGTACCAGATCTTGAATAAATTGATGAGCTTGCATTATAATGTTACTTTGGCAGCAATGGCCGTAAATGTTGGGTCAATGTGGAATAATCAAGACATAGTGCGTATTTAAATTTTTAAAATTATTACAGTAAAAGATGCATCGCACTCATTTCATTGAAATACGCAAGATACTCCCCTCCTTTCATTTTTTATAGAGAGGAAATGAGTTTTAATAATGAGTTTGGCCAATCTGTAGAAATCAACAGTTTTACCAAATTGTTTTTACAATACTGCTTGTCAACAGTTTTACCAAATACTTTACAATACATCACTACTGCACTCAAGAGTTTGAGCAATCTACATTCACATTTTAGATATTTCGTACTAGTGTACATTGGCTTTCATTGTCCTTTTAAATTCTTTGTAATTCTTTGAAAAAAAAAAACTGTAAGAAAAAGTCTAAAATGATCTCTGCAAAAGCCCTGGAAATTTAGCTTCAGACTACTTTTCCTGACCAGAAAAAGTATGTTTTGACTCACAAGTTTGCATAATTCCATCTGGATAATACAGGACAATTCCTAAAAATGAAGACCTACTTTTCTTTCTTAATTACATTGTCATAAGTAGGCTCAGTGTTTACCACTATTTGTGAATATGACAAAGCCATGTAGCTAATGCTTATGTTGCTATAAATGTTGCGTAAGTAAACGTTTATCCATTTATTTAATTCAGCAATCATATAAATCATGACAGATCTCCAAGACCCTTCATAAATGTCAATGTTATATGTTTATTTTTTAAAATCAAGTATTTTTAAGCCTCAAAATGGCCATAATGAACACAGTAAGACAACAGGCATAACATGGGAATATAAAACCCACATCTGCAGAAAAAGAAGCAGGACTTTAGTCCACTGAGGTGACTGAAGATGAGTCAAGTGCCATTCTAAACATCAACTCCTTTTTCTCCTTTAAAAACAGACGTTCAACTGGTTTTTAAAATTTTCATTTGTAAACAACATGAATCAAAATGGGCAATGAGAGTAAATGTAAATACTACACAGTATACTTTTGAAACACTAGATAAAACACTGTATTAAAGACTCAGAAATCAGGGTTCACTTTGGTCTCTAGTATGGTTAAAAGTTTAAATAACAAAAGAAACAACACATACTATTGAAGCCAGCTTGGTAGTAAGTGACAGTAGGAGATAGATGGGATTAAAAAGGTAGTTAACACCATTATCAAGCTGGGAACTTTCACAAATGTTAAGCCATAGATGTATTAAATATCATAATGCTTTCTCACAGTACAGTACTTTACCGTAACTTTGCAGCCTCATTCCAAACATAAAATTTAACAATAAATCATAGGTCAATATCTCATTCTAACAGAATAAGTAGGACACAGATCAAACAACCACATCTTAGGGAGGCTGTTGACAATTATGTCAGACAAAATTTGATACTTTCAACAAATTATTATTTTCTGAAACAAATCTCATTAAGACATCTAGAAAATTAAAGTCAGTATGGCTGCATATTTTCCCAAATTTTACAATCAAAGGGGAAATATGCATATATATTTTTTTAGATACACATTTCTTAGGGAAAACAGACAATTTAATTTAAATTAACATTAAGACTTAATGAGATTTCCCATGTTCTGCATAATTCATCTTAAAGTGATTGTTGTAAAGTTTAGTAACACTTATGGACTTTTATTCACAAACTAAATACAGCCAGCAGTAACTTGGGGCTGCACTGGTGCAAAATAAAACTGAGCCAGAATATAAAAGAATACTGGCACTCAAAATACCTTATATTTGGAGGTGGACTGATGCTAATAACAAGATATTTCTTGATCTTTTTCTTTACATTGCGCACTAAATTTCCAAGTTGTGAGAAGCTAAAAACCATTCTAAATATTCAACTGTAAAAATATATCAAAAGACTAAAAATCCAATTATAAAAATGTTTCCCCTATAATCTGCCTTATGTCAAATGAATAACTTATAGGGCCCAGAGAATGGCAGTGCATCTTTCTTATGAACTACATTTGTGTTGACATGAGGGTGAGTTCAAGAGGCAGCTTAATTCACAGGCCTACTGCCCCGTCATTAGTAAATCCTGACCGTTTTCCCTCAGTAGCTAGGAATGGCATTGCCACTTACGTTCACACTTTGGCAAGCCAGTGCTCATTTCTTGCCTAGGACTACAATGCTCCAGTATGTTTTGGCTTCCAGGCAGCAGAAACATGAAAATGAAGGAGTTTTGCATATCTTATATACCACTTGCCCTGCACAAATACTGAACACTCATCCACCAACCTTTTCTACTGCTACCCTGTCCTATAAAATACTTTCTAGTTTTCCTTTCTTTAACCTTTTTTTGTCCCCTCCCTTCAAATACACACAACCCCTCAATATTGCCATTGTGTCTTTTTCTATATATTTTTTTTTAAAAATCAAATTCACTGTTTTTTTAAATACCCATTGTATGTAGGTAGAGTTACAAAAGAAAAAGAAAAGAGAGAGTAAAAAAATTGAAAACACAATAACTAAAAACAGATAAATTTTACATTAAAAAGACTAACTTACATACCCAAGAAATTCAATCAATTCTATGTAGGATACACTGAGACTTATGCCTAGACATACCAGCATCAACTTGCCAAATTAAAAAAAAATTGGAAAGAGAATATGGAAGGCAACAAAGGAGAAAGGCCTCAAGCATTCCAGGCATGCTTAGTAAAATTAGTAGTTAAATTCTGAGAAAGCACAGAGCCCAGAAGACAATGGGATGAAACTTGTTTTCTTTTTTTTTTTTTTTTTTTTTT
>NDGN011552680.1:16863-41863 GCA_002564285.1 Tympanoctomys barrerae | reverse complement strand
ACCCAATGCCCACCCAGAACAAGTGCAGAGGACACTAGCTCAGCTGAAATGTATGAATTAGTAACGTCAATAGTAAATAAGCAACAGCAGAAAGTCATAGAGGAACTCAGAGCAGAATTCCTTTCTACTAACTCAGCTCAAATGTACAAATTAACAGTGTCGATAGTAAATAAGCAACAGTGGAAATGTAAGGCCTTAGTTAAACAAGCCTTCGACACCAACATGAACATTCCATTTTTTTTTCCAATTAGAATTACAGCTTTGGAAGGAGGGTATGGGAACAGGTGATCAGCTCCCTTATTTAGAACAAGGCACTGTCCACTTAGGGAAGGTATGAATGGTGACTCAGATTTAAGCTTGATTCTGTCTTCTTGATCCTTTTTGCTAATGGGGTATTTCCATTGTAGGCACCAGTAGTATAATTTCTCTGAGCCCAGTGAGCTATTGCACATGAGAAGGATTCTGTGGGACTTGGTGGGTGGGAAGGGCAAGAACATTAGTAACAGGGTCATGGGAACCTGTGAGCCCGTGTGGCTGTGGTCCTGAAGAGTGTAATGTGTAAATATGAGATACAGCAAAACCTGTTATATATGCTGGACTTCAGAGGATAGATTACATTTTTTGAGGAAAAATAAATAAAGCTTTTTGACTGGATGTTCTAAAAGAGGATATTGATCTAAAAGAGGAAGGACATTCTAAAGCATAAAATTCTGACCACACTACCATGAATGATCTCCATGAGGAAGAAATTAGGTTTTCTTTAACTACATTGTGGATTTTGGTGTGGAAGAATCAAGTTTTGGATACAACAGAGTAGTACCAAAATGTAGAAACTGTGGCATAAAGCCTGAAGTCCAGGCTACATTAACAGAGAACAACAATAACAAAGACTGTTTAAAATTAGGCTAAGGGTAAAAAGAAGAATAAAGAGACAATCTCAGAGCTTAGGACAGAGAGTAAGAAATCAACAGATCAGAGAGGCCACACTGTCTTATGGCTTCTTATCACTTCCCAGGTGAGGCAGTCTTTCCATTGGAAAAGGAGGGACAAATGCAGTTAATAAGAAGTGGACATCTTAGTTAAATGAGGCTAGCTTATAACTCTTGTAAGCAATTGCAAAATGGTAATGCTGTTGCTAAGCTTCTTAATGTAACCAGGGAAAGCTATTAATAATGTTTGGTGAAAGACGGCACATGGGAAAAAGGAGAAAATGTGTTCATTCTCTAAGTATGCAAGGTTGGACTCCAGATTGTGACTAAATGATGGCTTCCTATGTGGTTTCTTCAGACTGATGCTAACTTGTTCTGCCACCCCTCTGTTCAAGCTGTCCTGCCCAATCTATCCCCGGAAGTGGAAAGGCAGTGAGTATCAGTTGGCCAGGTACACTGTGGAAGCTATGAAAGTGGAATTTCTATGCAAGACAGACCAAGGCACCCAAAGTTGAAAGGACAGTGGAAACCAATAACTTGGAGAACTTAATTCTTTTTTGCTCCCCAGCACTGGGATTACAGGCATGCACCACCACATCCTGTTTCAGTGGTTGTCATGGTGCAGGGCCGGTATGGCATGCAGTACTGGAGATTGAACCCAGGTCCTTAGACCACCAAGCTATCTCCCCAGCCCATTTGCTATTTAGATACTAGAAATACAGGATATAGTGATCATAAGGGCTCAAAGAAAGAAATAGAATTGTGAAAGAAAAACTGGAAGATGGGTTAAAGTTGACACCAGACTAGAATGAATATAAATCTGTACTTGTCACTAGAGATGAATTCCACAGTGATAGCAAAAACAATCAATGACAAAACAAAACCAAAAATGTGTGGGCAGTGTGGGCTTGTCTTGTATATGTAGTTGGATGTATGGTTGCATAGGTGGCTTGGGCCAAGTCAAGAAAGACGTCATTGTAGAACTCATCTTGGTAGTTTCTTGTCTGGCTAAACATCCAAACTCAATATAAAGATAAATTAATTAGTTAAACAAGAAATGCAGCAAAGATGATATCTCTAGTTAAGCACTTGCATCATTCATGTTAAATATTCTGCTTAACCAATGACTTAAAGTAGATGCATGAAGGCCATACATATTAGAGCTGTGGGTGAAAATTGTAGAAGGAACAGGAAAAATATTGGATGACAAATTCAAACTTCTGGAAGATTATGTAGAAGATTCAGCAGTACTCAATGACCTGGGTCATTGAGCCCAAGGTAACAACAGCCAACAGTAAGATTTTCAAAAGGATAAATTTTGAGTTGATAACTTAAAAAAAAGCAAACAAAAATTTCCAGAATGAAAAAGTAAGAAGAGGGGCCAGGGAAATAGCTTGGTAGAATAAATGTCTGACTGACAAGTGAGTTCAGCATCCTGAGTTCAATCCCTGGTAACACACACACACACACACACACACACACACACACACACACACACGTAAGAAGATAAAAATGGTTTAATGATATATTTGATTTAACCTAACACAAAATGTTACTCCAACACGTAATCAATATAAACAGCATCAATGAAATATTTTACATTTTTTCACTAAGTCTTTACACTAAATGTATATTTTATACTTACAGAACAGTTTCATGTGTGCTGGCTTCATTTTAAATGGTTACCACCTAGCTCTAAGGCACTACTGAGCAGCCTGAGTCTAGAAGGCTATTATTCTAAAAGTGTGCATCTAGGATGACAACACCAATGATGACACTCCTGGAAACTGGTAATCAAAATTAGAGGAAATACCTGGAAATACTTAGAAAGGACCCGAGTACTATACTTGCAGATGAAAGGCCTGGGGCATGAAGAAAGGAGTCTATCCCCCTCATTACTAAGGAGCTGGATTCACGATTACCAAAAAGTGGAACTTTCTAGTAATCACAGATGTAAAAAGATGAGATTAACTTCAGTTCAATGGAAGGTCAACACATATTGACCTTCATGTAAGAGATCCTGTTAGACATCAAAGTTACTATGATAAATAAGCCCATTATAGACCTCAAATTGTTGATGATAATTGCATGACTAATGCTATCTATGAAATACCATTTCTAGTGTTCTGATTAGAGAATTATTGAAATTGTTCAAGCAGAGACTAAATTTTAGTCTTTTGTGAAGGAGATTCTTGAAAAATGGTTCAGATACTATATTTTGTCATTGGATTTGAATCATGTTTGATTGTGAATTATTAAAAATTACAGATAAAACATAATCCAGTGCAACCCATAATGAATGAAGACTTTCATAAAACAATGTTTCCTCTCCATACATGATACATTTTGATACTTTCTCATCTACTTGGTTTCATTAGGAATAACCAAATCACAAACCACCAAATTTGCCTACTAAATCATTACCCCCTTCAGAAGAATATTTGGCTACTTACCTATGGAGGGTTGATTGAATACTTGCAACTACTTAACTCTAAAAATAGTATGGCCATAAACATTGTTCTTTCATGGAATACAAATGACATGTAACTGTCAACTGAATTACACTGCGTACATTTAACTGCTTTAAAAAAGCTTGTGTTGGATAGCACAATAAAAGCATACTTTGCTTATTGGAGGACCAACTAAGCACTTTTGTAAAAGGGAGTCCTTTTGTGATGTAGCAGTGTGCTAAGGTAGCTATTAACAAAATTGGGCAACATGGTCTCAGGTGGGCATACTTTTTTTTTTTATTATTCTTTTGTATTTTAGGGATGAATCTACAGGGTGTTCAGGGTCTCACTATTAAATCAGATGGGTAGTGATTTGCCTGTTTATTGCCTCCCAAGAGCTGGGATTACAGGTGTGCTGGCATGCCTAGTCTCAACTGTTGTCTCAGTGTACCCCAGGGGTGGGGCCAGCACAGCAGGCCTGGGGATCAAACCCCCAACCCCTGCTTGCAGGTGCTTTAATCCACTGAGTATTTGGTCAGCCCAGGCATACTGTTTATATTCTTGACCAAATGCAAAAAAAATAATCCAGAGTTGCCTATGAAACTTACTCAGATAGATGATCCCAACTTAGATTTCAAGATGACTAATTTTTTGAGGTTTTGTCAAATTTTTTCCATCTGCTCTTCTGTAATAAGTCTGTGTTGACTTACTGTGTATGGGCTGTCTAAAAGTTGAGTGAAAGGTTTACTCAAAGATTTACAGAGAAGAAGGGGTATGGGCAATACTTCTGGTGTTGTTCTGGTTTGCAGCAACACTGAATATACAGGAGGGTGTCCTGGATGTATCATGCTGCATGCCAAGTACAACAGAGTATTACATGTTATTGAATAGTTCCATTCTGGCTATTTCTAGCTTTGGGTCACTATCTCTTCTATCTCTTAAATCATAATTTTCTGTGCTGTTTTTGAAAATGTAAAAAATAATGTAGAGTATGCCCCTCTAAAGTTAGTACATTAAAAATCTGTGTATGTTAAAAAAATTTTCAAACTTTATAGTAAATGTATATAATTGGAGGTTCTGATGAAAAGCTTGAAGAATAGCTGATTTAATCATAAACCTATTTAAGTCTGTGATTCTCTAAGAATGAAACACTCACCATAGTCAAGATAATGAACATACCCACTGTCCTCAAGGCATCCTCATGGGTTTTGTTCTCTCCTTTGTCTTCCCCCTACCATTCTTCTCATTGTTCTTTAGCAATCACTGGTTTGCTTTTCATCATGATTGGTTTTCATTTTCTACAGTTTTATAAAAATGGGACCATACACATATTCATTTTTATCTGGGTCATCCAGGTAGTGATTGAGATTCTTCCATATGGATACAGGTATCAACAGTTGATTGTTTTTCATTGTTGAATAACATTCCATCATCTAGATAGATATGCTCTAATATTTTTAGCCACCCACTTGTCGATTAATAATTAGAACATTTCCAGTTTTTCCCTATCCAGGGAAAACTGCCTTGAACAGTCATACATACGTCTATATATAGACTGTGCTTTAATTTTTCTTAGGTTATTACCTAGAAGTGGAATGAGGGACTAATTAATGGGCACATACTAGATATTTAAGCACCTTGGCAATGACTTGTGACACATCTTATAAAATATTGTTCAACATTTGCACAAAACAATGGGACCAGAATTATTTTCCCTATTAAAACTTACTGGTAGATAATATTTATACATCTTTATGTGGTACAGTGTGACATTTTGGTACACTTATACATTATTTATTAATCAACTCAGGGCATCCATCATCTCAAATATTTATCAGTTCTTTGTGATGAGACCTTTCAGAATCATCGCTTCTAGTATTTTACATTATGATGCAATATTGTTAACCATAATCACTGTCTGCATGATACAACACCTATTTTTCTTCCACTTTTCTGGTTGTGACTATGCACCCATTAAGCAATATCTCCAAAGCTGAGCTTTCCTCTGGCCTTCCTAGCTTCTCCTAACCATCACTTGGCTCTGGAAACTCAGCTTTTTTAGATTCCACTTATGAGTGAAGTTGTGTGGTATTTGTCTTTCTGTGACTAGATTATTTCACTTAACATTATGCTGTCCAATTCCATTCATGTTGCAGCAAATGATAGGATTTTGTGCTTTTTAAAGGCAATGATGCACTGAATAGTATTGGTATTTAACTAATGTATCTACCATGCATTTATATGTGTGTGTGTGTGTGTGTGTGTGTGTGTGTTTGCGGAATGGTGGATTGAACTCAGACCCTTGCACTTGCCAGGGAAGAGCTTATTCTACTGAGTCACCTCCTCGGCTCCGTAGATATATTTTCTTATCTATTCATTTCCCCAGTGAATATTTCAACTGATTCCTTGACTTGACTTTGGCTTTGTGAAGTCCTGCAATATATCTAAAAGTATGTATCTCTTTTTGATATATTGATTTTATTCAGTTTATATAAATAACCAGTGGTTGGATTGATTGACCATATGGTAGTTCTATTTTTAATTTCTTAAGGTAGCTTCATAGTGTTTTCTATAGTAACTCTACTATTTGACATTCCTGCTATGGGTGTATTAAGAGATTCCTTTCTCTATAGCTTGGCCAGTATTTGCATTCTTGTCTTTTTAACTATAACCATCATAACTAGGATAAGATGGTATCTCATTACTGTTTTCATTTGCACTTCCCTGATGATTAGTGATATCGAACATTTTAAAACATACTATACTTGATTGGTCGTTTGTATATTTTCTTTTGAGAAATGTCTATTCAGATTATTTGTCCATTTTAAAGTGAATCATTGTTTGTTGATTCTTTTGAGTTCTTCCTGTTTCTTGGATATTAATCTTCTGTCTGAGATACATAGTTCACAAATGTTTTCTTCCATTCTGTAGGTCCTCCAGTCCATTTACTGTTTTCTTTGCTGTGAGAAATCTTTTAGCTTGATTCAATCTCCTCTATTTCTTCTTGCAATGTCTGTGCATTAATGTTATTGTTGAAAATATCCTGACCTAGACCAATGTCACAGAGTATTTCTCCTCTATTTTCTTCCAGTAGATTTATAATTTTGGGTTTTAGGTTTTGCATTTAGACCTCTAATCCATTTTGAGTTGATTTTTGCATATTATGAGAGTCCAATGTTATTCTTTTCCATGTGTGCCTCCTGTGATTTTTCTAGCAGCACTGATTGAGGACAATATAGTGTCTATTTTTTATAAGTAACATGTTCTTTTGGTTTCAAAAGCTTTGTAGTACATGAAGAAGTCAGGCAATGTTTAATTTTTAAAGAAATTGTTCTATACTTTCAAAGTGGTTGTGTCATTTTACACTTCAACATGAGGTCTATAAGAATTCTAGCTGATCCATAGTCTCGTCAACACTCAATATTGTCAGCCTTTTACATTTTGTCCACTCTGACTAATCATAATATCTAATTGTAATTTAGATTTGCATTCCCCAATGTCTAACTATGCTGAGCACCTTTCACGTGCAATTTTCCAGTGGTATATTTTCTTTGATGAAGTATGTATTTACCTCATTTGTGTACTTTAGAAATTATTATTGTTGAGTTTTGAGAATTTTTTTTTTTTTTGGAACTGGGGATTGAACTCAAGCCCTTGTGCTTGCCAGGCAAGCACTTATTCTACTTAGCTGTCTCCCCAGCCCCTGAGAGTTCTTTAGATACTTTGGATTAAGTTCTATAGTAGATATATGTAACAAGGAAATATTCTCCCATTGAAGCTTTTTGTTTGTTTGTTTTGAGACATGTTCTTACTATGTAGTTTAGGCTGATCTTGAACTCATTATCAAGCCCACATTGGCCTCAAACTCAAGGGGATCCTCCTGCCTCAGCCCCTTGAATGCTAAGATTACAGGCATGTGCTACCACACTTGGCTCCACTGAGGCTTTTAATTTTGTTGATAGTATTTTTTGAAGAGCAGAAATTATTAATTTTTATGAAATATGACATCTATCTTTTCATTTTGTAGGTTGTGCTAGATGTTAGTTCATATTGTTGTTGCTATAAGAATTGGTATTTTTAAAAATAAAAGAACAGAAATTATTTTGTTGTTAGAGTATAGAAATAATATTGTCTGATAAGAATTTAACTGGTGTCTTTTAAATGTGATAATTTACATATTATTATGAGAAACTTTCTGTTATATTATACTGAACTTTCCATGTAAATCAGAATTGCTTGAAAAGATAGTCTTTTCCAATCTGCCTGTTTTTATTTCTTTTTTCGCTTTACTTCACTAACTAAAATTTCCAGAAAAATAATAAATGGAAAAGTGAGAGTAGATTTCCTACGATTTTGATAATTGGGGAAAAGTATGCCTGTCCTCCATTTACCTAATGCATCACCTAGAGATATTTTTTTAAGTCCACTTACTGATTCAGGGCATTTACTTTTATTCTCAGCTTGCTGAGAGTTTTCAAAATAGGTATTGGATCTAGTCAACTATTTCTGTGACCTCTGAGGTGATTATATAGTTTTAGGTTTTTAGTTCATAAATACAGTTGATTATATATTAAATTTTCGTTCCTGGATAAAATCTACATGGTGATGTTTTGGGATATGTGACACATTGCTCGATTCAATTCAATAAAAATTTGCTCAGCATTTAGTACTTATATTGATAAGAGACACTGGTCTGCTGATTTCTTTGATTTTTATATCAAGACAATGTTGACTTAATGTGCTGGGAAAATGTTCTTTTCTCTTTATTTTCCTGAAAGAGTACAAGTAGAATTAAGTGTGATTTCAGGGGAATCTAGATTTTTCTCTGTGGGAAGGTTTTTAACTGTAAAATGAATTTCTGCATTAGATATAGGACTATTCAGGTATTGTATTGCATCTATAGAGCTTTGTTAGTTTATACCTCTTGAAATATGTTCATTTAAATTGTCAAATTTATTTGTACAAAATTATTCACAGTATACTGTATTTCATTATGTTTAGAGATTATCTTGTGTTTTTATCATTGCTCTCTTTCCCATTATCGGTAATTTGTATCTTCTTTCTTTCATTCCTGATTAGTTTGGCTAGATGTTTACCAATTTTGTAGATCTCACAGAAGCTCTTAGCTTCATCAATTTTCTGTTTCTCTGTTTTTTACTTTATTATTTTCTTCTCCTGCCTGTAGTATTTCTTATCTTCTGTTTATATTGGGTTTAGCTTTCTCTTCTTTTTCTGGTTTCTTATGGTAGAGGTCATTGGCTAGATGTGGACGTGGTGCTGCACCGTTTTTCCAAGTACTTCTTCAGTGGTGCCCTGCAAAGTCTGACATGTAGTATTTTCAATTTATTTTTTTATGTTTTTCTTTGACCCCATTCTCATTTATCTTTATAGTGTTCCTCTCCCTGGATTCAGGTAGCTTCAACCCTGTATGCATTAGCTAGTATTCATTCTGCTGAATATGTAAGGGGGACCTCTGCACAAAGCTGGAACTCTCCCTCTGCAGCCCTTCCTGTCTTGTCAGCTCTCCTGTCCTGTCAGTAGGACTCAAGGCTGGACAATCACAACTTAAAGGAGGAAATGTTCATTTTTGCTCATGGTTTTGGTCTACTGGCTTTGTGTCAGGAACATCAGAGCTGAAGGGCTTGGTGCAGCAAAGCAACACACTCCATCGTGGCTGGGGGCAGAGTTCAGGGAAAGAAAAGTGCCAGGAGAAACTTCCCTCCCTTCCAAGGTGCAGCCTCGGCCTCTTTCCTTCTGCTGGCTGGCCACCCCATCTGCTTCCAGTACATACAGCTGTGTCACACAGCTCAGCTACCTCGTCATCTTTCAGGAATTTTTTTCAAACAAGTTATCAATTAAGAGGAATTGGCACTCTCCTCCTGCTGAGAGCTCTGCTGTCTATTCCCTTTTTCTCTTAGCTGCACATCCTTGATTTAAGCAGCAGACGCCTGCCTGGGCTCCCTTTCTAATCCTGAGTGTACACTGCATTACATCTTCTGTCTTTAAAACTGGTGCTGCATGTATTTTCCTTAGTGTGTTGATTGGTCAAGAGTGTAAATCTGTTTATAATCTAGTACTTAATAAGAAAGCCAATATATTAGGGTATTAAACTGAAAAGTATAAACTGAAATGGTAAGGAATAAGAAGCAAAATATGAGCACCTTCCCTGAAATAAGGGTAGATAAATTTTCTATAAAGCTTTAGCAAGTCTTATGCCTTTCTATATGTACGCATTGGGTTGTGATGAGAAAGACATTCTCATGGTGATGGCCATGGTCAGAATACTTTAAGAAACACTGTGATGGGTTCATCATGGTCCAGTAGAGACAGGAACGTGTAACAAGTCTGCACCCCTGCACTGAAGGGATCAGAGGAAACCCATCTTTATTCCACATTATCCATATGAAAACTCTTCATAATATCTTGCAAAGCTGTCAGGGATTCTCTGTCATGATCTCCAGTAATAGCTTGTATGCCCTCAAATTGAGCTAGATCTATAATTCAATCAGTTAAAAACCACAGTAACCATCTGGGTGTGTTTTAGGTACTGTGCATGATAAGTAGGAAGTACCAGCTGGAGGGAGAGGGCAGTCCCCTATGCCCAGGACTGGAATGTATCTGGCTACTACAGGAGCAGAAGGTGAGGTGTGAGGAAGTTCTCAGAGCAGAGAGGACTCACAATCTGAAGATAAAAGGGAGTGTGTTGGGGCAGTTATTTAATGGAAATAGTAGGGCCAGAGGTACAGAAGCTGGGATTTCAACTTTTTATTTAATTGATTCATTCAACACACACACACACACACACACTTTATTTCTTTGAGATATATTAATGAACAAAATTGATAAAATGCCACCTCCATGGAGTTTATTATACAGCGGGAAAGAAAAAATAGATAAGTAAAGTACATAAATAATTTGGTAAATGAGCACCCTGTTATGGATCAAAAAAAAAAAAAATAGAGCAGAGGAAACGTGATTAGAGATGGGGCAGCCATTAGGGCCACACCGCCCTGAATGAGCACATCTCTAATCTCAGAAGATTAGAGCAGGGTTAGATTAAGCAGGGTTGGGCCTACTTAGTACTTGGAGGGAAAAATGGGGCTGTCTGTCCTGATTTTAAGAGGGAGATAATGGAATATATACTTACAGTCTCAATGAAATAGTAATATACACATATTCTACTAGACATTCTACAACGATCCGAGCATCATGTAACTTCTGCTTCACTGACCACTCTAGATGGTCAATCTTTCGGGTGTGGCGTGGACCGCGTGCTTTCCTAGGGAGCCGACAGGCCATTCCTGAGAGGGAGGCGAGGGGTAGCGACACAGGCGACCTCCACAAGGAGTTCCCAGAGCCATGGGGCTTCTCCACTTGAAGGAGGAGTTTCACCCTGTGGTCTGCGTTTTGCCCTTGGCTTCTCTTCCATGACATGTCCACAGTCAGCATAGTGTGAGGCACAGCTGAGGATGTCAGACTGTGGTCCCGGACACCAGTGTGACACTGTCGCTGGCCTGGTCTTCGGGCTGCATCAGAGCTGCAGGACAGCAGCCGTGGTTACTCTTAGCAGCTACAGTTTGGACAGCAGCCCCGCTAGGTGTTTTCCTTTTCTTTTAACGTATAAGGCAGCGCAGAGAACCGAGCACTCGCTCTGACACTCGGTTTCCCTATCTTTCCATCCCCCACGTCTGGGAATAGGCCGGTGACCGGTTACCGTTTTTGTGTCTTGGACTAGGTCCCGCCGTGGCCCACTCCCGCATGATCTCCGAGGTCGGGCCGGCTCGGCCGGCCCAGCCGCGCAACGCCCAGCAGGGACGCGCGCGCGCCCGGCGCCTCAGGTTGCGCATCTGGTGCCGGAGCGCGCCCCGCGCAGTGCCCGCCGCGACTGTGGCGAGAGCTGGCGCTCCCAAGCTTGCCGGGCGCAGTTTCCCCGCGCGGGGGCACCAGAGCCCTCGGAAGTGTTAGGCACTGCAGTGCATTTTCCCAGTTCCCTTTTAAATGACTGCGGAAAAACAGGCTCTCGGAGCCGCAAATGGGAAGAAAGATTCGCAGACTAGGCTTGATATACCCGCAGCCACCATTTAACAGCGCCCGCAGAGCAGTTACGGTTTGACACCCGACCCTCCCGGACCGCCTCCTTTGTCCCCCGTGGGACCCCAGGCTCTGCCCGCTCTGGGCTGCTCCTTAGCTGGATGCACGTTGCGCTCCTGGCAGCGCGGGCGCAGGGCACGCGTCCGCGCACACCCGCGCACACCGCACGCGCGCAAGGTACGGCGGGGGAGCCAGGGCTCGCGTGCCCGCGTGGGGGTGGGCAGCGCGGGGAGAGCAGCTGCGAGCGTGGAATGGCTGCGCGTGGTCAGGTTAGAGCAGGAGAGAAAATGACGCGGCGCCGCACCCCGACACGCCGGGACGCCCCGCGCAGCAGCCCAGTCCTCGCCAAGCGCGCACCTTGCCCTCACGCGTCTCCATTTCGCGGGCGTGTGATGGCACAAAAGGACAAGAAAAAGACCCACGCAGACAGCTAAGTTGGGTGTGGACACTCTCCTTCTCCACAAGCACCGAAGGAAGATCCTCCCCAAAATCGATCTCCAAAGAGGTGGCCTACAAAGGGGGCAGTGACCCCTGGCTGCCAGCGCAAAGCGCGTTTTGGCGTTTAGTCTTATTTGTTTGGGGCTAGCTCCCACCTCTTTTAGGTAGGGAGGAAAAGCAGAACTCAGCAGGGAGGGATAGGAAAGGGAGGTTCCTATAATACCAATCAGCGCATTTTTCAGAGCTGAACCAAACCCAGTTTCCATTTCAAACAGGGTGACAGTCTCTACTGCAGGGGCAGAGGAGACCTCCGTTTGAACCAGGGGCCGACAGGCGTCGAGAGGCAGAGCAGTCCATCCCAGAGGTACCTGGCTCTCAATGCATACACGCACGCACGCACGCGCGTGTCCACACGGCTGGGGTGTGTGCGTGTGTGTGCGCGTGTGTGAACTCCCACATGCTGCTGCTGTCTGCTCGCGGCCAGTGGCACTGCACTGAAGCCGCCTCCTCCCCGCTCGCCCCCAGATTCCCTCCCCTCCCCGTTGCTTTTGTCTGGAGGGTGTTATGCGTTTGTGTGTGTATGAGCGTGTGTGTTTTTGGATTTCAGACTAATTTTCTGGAGTTTCTGCCCCTGCTCTGCGTCAGCCCTCACGTCACTTCGCCAGCAGTAGCAGAGGCGGCGGCGGCGGCTCCCGGAATTGGGTTGGAGCCGGAGCCGGAGCCAGAGCCAGAGCCGGAGCCGGAGCCTCGCTGCTCCTTCTCGCGTGCGCTGTGCTCCGAGCCCGCGGCAGCAGGATCCCAGACCCGGGCGCGGAGCCTGGTGAGCCGCGCAGACTGCGCCCTTCGTTTCCTCGGCCCTCGCGGTTCCCCTGGGTGGCCACAGCTGCTTCCCAGGTGGGACGCGCCACGCCACCTGCCCGCGCCCTCCGCGCCCGAGGCCGTGGTGGATTCTGCAGCATCATTGGGGGCTCCGTCGCGGAGCCAGCACCGCCGGCAGTCTGCGTGTTTTCCTTTAAAGAGCTCTTTGCTTGGCCTGTGCCATGGAATCTTGTCCCGGGGACCCTGTCCTTACCTCTCTTCCCTCGGCCTCAGTTTTGGAGAGACGGTGGACACACTGGTGGCCCCAGCGGCATCAGCGCTATCCGTGGGGCCAGTTAATTCCCAGGCCGGAGCCCGGCGCGCATCCATCCACAGTCTCCTGTCTGGGGTCGGGGTGGGGGTGAGCGAGGAGGGAGTGTGTCCCGGTTTGTGGTACATGGGGTCCTGCACTTGGTCTTATGTGTTTCTGTTTGTCCTCAGCCCCGAGGTGCGTGCCGGATCCCTGTGCGCGTCTAGCCAGAAGTCTGCGCCTAGAGCGTCCGTCCCCTGCGCGGAGGGCAGGTCCCGGCGTGTTAACCATGCGTCTGCGACCAAGGCCGAGCTCCGAGCGGCGTTAGTGCCCTCTGCGAAGCGCCTCGCCATGCCCCAGCCACTGTGAACCTTGCTGCCCGCCCAGATACACTCAACCCGGGACGAGATCAGCTTTGGACACCCTGGACTCTGCGCGCGCCTGCAACAAACACAGAAGCGTCGGAGGGCAGAAAGCACAGGCAGGCCTCCCCTCGTCAGGTCGGCAGGGAAAGCCGGCAGGTGCGACGCGGGGACACACACCCGGGCTAGCACTGGCGACTAGGGATGTTGAGCTGGACGAGGTGGCATGGACCCGCCATGGCGCAGCTTTGGGGCTTCTGCTGGCTGGTTGTGGGCTTCTGGAGGTCCACTCTCGCCTGTCCACAGTCCTGCAAATGCAGTGCCTCTCGGATTTGGTGCAGCGACCCTTCTCCTGGCATCATGGCATTCCCGAGGCTGGAGCCTAACAGTGCAGACCCCGAGAACATCACGGAAATGTGAGTTTCTGGTGCTCTTCCTCCTCTTTTCTTACCTCGACCCTAGGATTCAAGCTGTCCAGGCGCACATCCTGGCTGTGAAAGCTGTTCCAAGTGTATGGAGAAGTCAGAAAGCAGAAATGTAGGCCGGGGCCATTTGTCAATTACCTGTTTCAGTGGCTTGAGGCTGCTAGGACAAGGAGAAGCTTGACAGTTTTATATGCATCTATATGCCAATACTATAAATATATGTATTTTCGTTGTGGGAAAGAATTTTATATGCATTTTATATTCCAAAAATCTGCTGAGTGTGCAGTAGGCTTTTTACATACAATAGCCTGGTTTGGGGCATTTTCATTTCATAAAATGTTCTATATATGCTGTTGGAGAAGTTCCAGTAATATTTACTAGAAAGTAGGCTAAAATAATTAACTTTAGAAGTCTGTTGAAATGAAGGAAAGTCTCCCTTGACATCTTTTTCTGAGGTTTGAAGTCAACTACTTTCCCTTTTCATCTATCTATCAAATTTTGTTTTGGAGATTGCATCCAGAGATAGCCCTGAAAGTGATCTCTTAGTAAGAGGAGAAGTTCTGAGTGTTGAAATGCACTCACTCAAAAGAGAAAATGTGATAGTCGGCAGCCTGAAAGCCCAGTCTGATTTAATTTGCACTTGACTTCCCAGAGATATAATTTTGAGACCATTTGGATTATGACTCTTGACTGTCCATTGAGTGCCATCTCAGGACTAGGTGGACAATAAGGCAGTGTGCAGGCTTTGGTGAATGCTGGCTCTAGCTTTGGGCCCCTGTGTCCCTCAAGGTGATATAACTTGTCCTTGCTTGATGGAGAGCAGGTCTGTGTATCTCTGTGCTGTCCTCTGAAGGCCTGGTGACAAATACATTACCAAGCAAGAACTCGCTGTCTTGTTTCTGGTGTTTCTAGGTCACCTCTGAGAAGGTGTTGTATTTTTCTGTCTTAAGGACTTTGCCACTTCATGCATTTCATGAACGTGTGGTTGTATTCACCTGTGGAGACAATTCCAAGGCAAAGTTTCCCCTGGCTTTCTTGACAGTGTTTGACACTGAGATAGGAAGCCCTGCCAGTCGGGCTTGGGCTGTGGCCTTCCGGTTGGCGAGTGCGCATGCTTTTACTACCCCCACAGAAAATGCACAGCGGTGTTTCTACCAGCGTAGTTGATGGAGACAACCTGTTTTTTATGTAAGTAGGAGACCTTCCTTGTCTTTGTTGCTGTTCTGTTGGTGATGCTCAAGTTATGAGGCTCGGAAGGAGGAAATGGCAACAAGACCGAGGGGAGCAGTCCAGGCTGGATCGCTGAGATTTGCCCAAGCAGCTGCCCGTGGGGCTCCGTGCAGGATGCCAGGGTCCCAGTGTTTTTGGCCAGGAAGGCAGCAGCGGGTGGGAGAGGAAAGGTGGGGAGAGCCTTAGCTGGGCTGGCCTTGGGCAGGGCAGGTCGAAGCTCAGCAGCCTGGACCCGAGAGTCAGTGGCCTTTTTTGTTAGAATCTGTGTCTTTTTATGAGGTGGTGCCAGCCAGTAGTCTGATGGAGGAGGCCGTGGAATTTGGGGCCCTTCAGACTGCTTGGAGACCATGGAGGAAGGCATAGATACAGTTAAATAGGGGGATTTTTTTCTGCCTGATTGTTTTTTAAAGTCTGTACTAGATGATAGACATAATTTTTTAAAAAGTGAGATATAGCTGATGATTTTCACTTTACTATTTTAATGCCTGGCTAAGGAAAAGATAAAATTATCTTTAAATTTAAAAAATTATTATTTAAAATCTTCAATGTCTTAGCTGTTTGATATAGATAGAGCCTACACACTGCCTTATTTGGAACGAGATTTCTGGTATCTCACAATTGTTGCTTCTTTGGTATCTGAGAGCAAGTTCCTATCATCAGAATTTTTAAAATGGATTTTTAAAAGATTAACCTATTTTGTCCTTGTCACCCATTCTGTCATGGCACTCCCAGTTTCTACTCAAATTTTTTTCTTTCTGATTTAAAAGCCCAGTAGATTCTGGGGTATTGGGAGGGCTGTAGGGCTGCATGTCCAGGATGGGAGTTTGGAGAATGACACTAACCAGGCTGGCAGATGAGATGTCTGGCTGAGGCGCATCTGTCCACCTGTTCCTTAGCTGTGCCCAAGCCCGGGACCTGGTATCCCAGTGTCTGTCTGTGAAACTTGTCATAACACTTGTTTGGAAAACCATCACATAGCTATTTTGAATTCTGCCTGTCTGATCTCACAACATCAATAGATGAGCTTGCTTCACTCTCCTTATAAGCTCCTGTCTGTGCTTTTTTCTTGCATTAATATTTGTTTTGGTAACTTTGAGATTTTTGTCCAGTGGCTACCAGCTCCAGTTAGAACAAAATTTCCCATTTTTAATACTTGTTTTCTTTGATCCAGGGTGAACTCTAAAATAGTAAAGTTTTAATTTTTGGATATGTAGCTAAAGTTACATGTTTCTATTTTTTTATACCAAGAATAATGTAAGAAATCTGCCCTTAAAACTTGCTAAGCAACAAATCAAACATTGTGTATCTTCTGATATTTATAAATTAAATCATCATGTCCCAGAGCTCAAAGGGAGCTAGTGGCAGAGCATTTTTAAAAAATATTTATGTATAGATGAACTTAACAGTTAGATGCTTTTATGCTTTCATGTATATTTCAAGTTAAGATGAAGTACTGCTGATAAAGGCATGACAATATGTCTTTTTAAAAATCTTACCATCAAAATATTGTCTTATATCCTTTCCTTACTGTCATGGCTAGCGCTATGTATTTTTTTCTATAGACACATTATGCCTGTTTATTACCACACTGCTAAATGGTCACTCCAGATATTTGCAATTAGTTATACCACAGCAGTGTTAAATTAAGTTGAAAGCCAATGCCAGTGTCACATAGAAGTGGAATTTGAGTGAAGTGGGCTGTTGCAATTATGTAACTTGGCATTTACGTCCCAGTTGTATCAAGCGCCAAAGTGCATGGCAAAGGGCAAATCTGTCTCACCTAGGTGGTAAAAGGCAGGGTTAAAATAAAGTGGGGAGGATTTTTCACTGTACAGCTCAGTAGTGTTAACTAAAACTCCCTTGCAGTGGCAAGGCATGGATTTTTATATTGTCCACCTCTTTTGAAGGCCAGCAGGGGTCTTTTTCTAAATTCTTTGGGTGGGGTAATATTTGTAAAGGAGTCTAATTTATTTTGGCACAGCACAGACGGAATTTGCAGCTTCTCCTGTCAGAGCATTTATGCGCAGCTTATTGTTGGCTTGGTTAAACAACTGTGATGTCATTCTATTAATACATTGATTTTGGCCCTCTCACCTTCAGAAGCTTTGCCATCACAATTAATTGTACTGTACTTTAAAAATCCTGGCATTCACTAGAATTCAGTGAAAGGCATCTGTCTTTATTTCTCTGATATTTACTTCTCATCATCTCCACTGGGGATTCTGGAATTTGGATTGTGCTTTTCCTGCCTTTAAGAACCATGCATTTACATTTGAGTGTGGTTACATAAGCCACACTGGACTTGTTAATAAATAAAGCAGTCTAATTTACATCATTCATTATTTAGCACAGTTTGCAAGCTGGAGCTGAAAGCACACCATCTTCATGGCGGAGGTATTTAGAGGCTTTGGCTCAGCATAAGCATCTGGAGGCTTGTAGCTCTACACCTCCAATCCCTGCAAGATCAAGAGTTTTGTTGTGCTGGGTGAAATAATGGAAAAGCCCCACGACCCCGCTGACACTGCTTTCCTCTACCTCCCCCTTCCATCACCAGTCACTGACTGTACAGGAAAATGTGTTTGATTTTTTTCTTCTCTGAAAAGTGATACTTCCTTGTGGGAATTCAGAGCGCTAGTGTTAAGAGAAGCGCCTGGATCATATGTTATTACAAGCGAGTAATGGCAGGTTGAGATGGTGTGGCCACAGCTTTCTCCTGCTGAGTGTAGGCCTCTTCAGGGCCATTGCCTGTCTCTACCCCATAAACCTTTTTTTTTGGGGGGGGGGTCTGTTTCAATATTCCCTTGTGAAGACATTTTCTAAGCTGACAACTTGGCTATATAACTGAGTTGAAGTCCCTTTTTCCCTGGGAACGGTCTGTATGATCTCTTTGAGTATATCTAGGTCAGAGGAGTATACAGTCTAGAGTTTTTGTTTAGCTGGGGAAGGGAAATTGAATTTCTTTTCGTTTCCTTTTTTTATTGCCTTGGATACTAAGCAAGTGCCTTGGCTTTAACTCTTTACTTATCTTGCCCATTAGGGAAAGAAACCATATCAAACCATTATTAAATATTGTTCAGTAGCATTATCTTTCCAACTAATTTGACTCTTGCACTTGTCTAAGAGATTCTCATTGGTTCAGAAACTATAAGGTAGCATGTGGATTGAATCTGCTGCCCCTGGGAGCAAATGTCAGCATGTAGTCTTTCGCGATGCTGTAAGCCAATAAGATTTGGGGAATAGATGTTGAAGTCAAGCAAACTTTTTCCTTGCTGGATGTGTGATGTGTGATGTGTGATGTGTGAGGTGTGAGGTGTGATGTGTGATGTGTGAAGTGTGTATATGTGATGTGTAAGGTGTGTATGTGTGATGTGTGTATGTGTGTGTGAGAGAAAGGAGAGAGAGAGAGAGGAGTGAGAGGAGAGAGAGAAAGAGGGAGAGAGAGAGGGAGAGGGAGAGAGAAAGGGAGAGAGAGAGGGAGGGAGGGAGGGAGAGAGAGAGAGAGAGAGAAAGAGAGAGAGAGCGAGCTGAAACTTGACTTATTAATAGTTGATTGATCACTTTCCTAAACTACTTTGTCAAGCTATTTTAAAACATATACCCCACCCTCCAGTCCCAAATGGCAGTGATCTGAGCCCTGCCGTGGCTTGATAATTTCAGCTCTGCATTTGATCACTAATCAATCTCCATTTTAAAGAGCAAAGATCCCACAGAATCAGGGTGCCTTCTTACCACTTACCTTACTCTCTGGAGTGTCCAGGGACCTGGGAAGTCATAAATATTGATCTAGGAGATGAGTGAGGGAATGCTCCTGAAGTTATAAAACCTTCAGAAAAGTGGTGCACAGATACTAAGTTCTTACTTTAAATGTTTCTGAAAATAAATAAATGAGCACCTCCTGGGAAACTTGGGAGCACGTTCCTAAGTCACACTAACTGGTTACCTTGTTATAAAGCAGTCCATAGCTTCTGGGGCCTCAGTTTATCAGATGTAAGCTGAAGGTGTTGGATTTGATACCCAGAGGAGTTGCTCCTGGCTCTGAGTCTCCACATAGCATCAGCCAGGGAGCCCAGTGATTCCTACATCAGCGGAGAAAGACAGGGATCATGTCCAGGAGACATGAACCTGTGGATCTCCAGTGTCAGGGTGTGGACATATTTTCAGTACGGCCATACGGTCCCCCAAACTGTGTCTTTGTAAATGGGAGCTGCTGACAAGGCTGGTGGTGGTAGCTCTGGGGTGATGGGCCCACAGTCCCTGGGTCAGTGTTCAGAAGGGTCACTTTGTCTTTGCAAAAATCCAGGGCATTAAAGAGTGTCCCAAGGATACAACTCATCAGAGGCCTTGAGGGGACTGGAAACCTTTCCTTGGAATATCCTTGTGAATTGTCTCTGCCTTGCTATGGACCCCCTTCTGCTTCCTGTCTTTAGCCCAAGCAGCTGGCTCCAGCGCTCAGTTGAGAAATAGCAGCAGGAGGAAGACAAGTTTAGGATGACTAACCGGTGCAAACTGCCTCTAGGAGACAATGTAATTGAAAAATGCAGAAGCTACTTATCTCAAAGCAGAGCCTTATCTTTGTATAACAAAGGACTCTGGTTAAGTTTACTATTTTTTTTAAAAAAGATTCAAATGTTCCTCTTCTTTAGGGAATTCATAAACTAAAGTTGGGCAGCAAAGGGAAGTCACAGAACACAGCAGGACAAAGGAAATCACAGTGCTTCCTGTGAAGACTGCTAACTCCTAGGAAATACCTGGGCCAGACCCCCACCCCCACTCGGCATCCCAAATGGCCTAAGATTGACAACCAAGCCAGTGAACAAAATCCAGAAATCAATCAGTAACCACTCTGTGTGCGTTCTCCATGGTTTTTCCAGTAAGAGCCCACTTCTGATACATAGCTGTGTTTTCACACCAGGCATCTCCTCTGGGACCTGAAAGGTATTTTGAAGTCATCTGTTTATTTATTTGTAGTACCGGGAATTGAACTTAGAGCCTTCACACTGAGATTTATCACAAGCCTTTATGTTTTAATTTTTGAGACAAGGTCTTGCTAAGTCCCTGTGTTGGCTGGGCTTGGCTTGAAGTTGTGATCCTCCTGCCTCAGCCTCTCAGTGTTGGAAGTATAGATGACCTCACCGTGCCCACCTAGACATCTGTTTATTTAGGTTTAATTCCTCCCCCTGCAGTGGGTGGGGTTGTGACAAGCTCTGAGGGACTGTCCGGCTGACTAATTTGCCTAGGTACTCTGGTCCAGCAAAGTGTAGTGGGAGCAGGAGACTTTCTAGTGTCTCACCCAGTGCTGGTTTGCTCAACCTGTTGTCCTGCCTGGTCCTCAAGTGCGCAGTGATCCTAGTTGAAGTTTGCTTATAGATTAGACATGAGGGCCAGCAAAGGAGGTGGCCTAAGCCCTCTTCATGTTCTTTCTCTTGGTGAACTCTGCCCATTCCCTTCTCTTGCAGTTTGTGATTGAGAATAAAAATCTATTGGTCATGCACCACTTAAAGCTTCCCCCCTTTTCTTTTTACTACAAATAGGGGCCAAGTCAGTCATTTAGCACATTGTCCTGTTCTGTAATCTTCATTTCTCCAGGATTATCTATACACACACAAATATACATACACATACTAGAAAGACATTTGTATGTGTCACGGGCCTGTGAAAATAGAAATGAGACAAACTCTGCTGTGTTGTTTTCAATTTGATATCTTGAATTATGAATATTTTTCTGCTAAGGATTTGCCTCCTTCACTACTTATTAATGTTGCTTTTGTCATTCTGGCCAGGCCCTCTTGGCCAGGATCTGACGGGATAGCTTCTCTGAGTAAAGTTACATATATGTTAGTGCGTTGGCCTTGTAGCTGACCGGGCTGTTGCTAAAGGACCCACTGAGTCTGTCTTCTGGTCAGCTTTCAAAACAAATGAAAAATATAATTTAATCCAAAATATATTGACATTTTATGGTACAGTTTAAAACGAGGCTGTTCTAAGGTGTAAGCTTCTCACAGTGGCTCTTCATACTCCCTGTGGCGTGCGGTCCCTTGCCAGAGAGGCAGAGACGCCTAGGCCTCAGTGTTCAGCTCTTGCTCACTGGTCCAGCTGCCTCCTGCTGCTGCCTGAGAAGGTGTGTGCAAAGCTGGAACATGCTGGGCAGGGGAGCTTGACACAATGACCTCAGAAGTCCCTGGTGAGGTATAATTTTTAAAAAATAAAAATGGAATACAACCGACCACCCACCTCAAAATAACAAATCAATAAACCAGTACACTTTTCAGTTTCTTGAGTTTTACTTCCAAACCATGCTGCTACCACCCCAAAATGCAAAGCATATCCAGGCAGCATTGCTTCCTGGTTGTGCCTCCTGTGTATCCGGGGCAGTGATCTGGGTCTGTGTGTCTGTGAGTTCATGCACTGGAACTAGATTCCCAGGGTGGTGGAACTGGAAGGTGGGGTGTCTGGGCCTGCAGGGCCATCAGAAATGGGGTGAGTGCCCTTCTGAAATAGACCTGTCTGGGAGCGCTTGCTTGAGCCTTCTCCTGCTTGAGGGCACACAGAAGCTGCCACCTGTGAGAGATGGGTGCTCACCAGACGCCAGATCTGCTTTTGCCTTATTTCTGCCTCTTGCATGTGAGACATGCCTTCCTGTTGTTCCTGAATTATGGAGTCTGAGGGGATTTTTTACAGCAGCTGAAACAGGTGAAGACACCTGGGCTTGGTTCTTTTTTACGGTGACTCTTCAGTGTTTTCTGCCTCTCATTCCTTCCTCACTGCCCATAACACATACACACACCGTATGGAGCTGTTTGAGTGTAAAGACCCCTTTATGACTGTGAAGGAATCTTCGGTTGTTTATGCTCTTTGGGTGGTGAGCCATGGGAGGCCACCATTGTTCCAGTACAACCTGGGCTGTATGAGGTTAACACAGAGAGTGGTGACACAGGATAGGAAGTTGGCCTAACTGGAAGGAGCCTGGGTAGGAAGGTAAGCTGTGGGGCCTTCTGTGGTTTGAGTGTGACAGATGCTTGGTCCTTAATCTGCTGGCACTGGGGTGGATGGTGACGCCCTTCTGAGGTAGGTCTTGATTAGGAGAGACTTGGTCATGAGGCTCACTTTGGAATGAGGCAAGTCTTGAGGAACTGGATTAGAACAGGCTGTTGTAAAGAGTCAGCCTCTTTTGCCACCATTTTACACCACGTCCGTTGTGTGTAAGCAGTTCCCAGCCCTAGGTGGCAGTCATCTAACTGAGGTTTGTTGTTTTCTGTGTTAAATAAGTTTTGATTCTCGGTTGTCCCCACTTGTGTTGCCCTAGAGTGAGCTGGAGAGGTCAGCAGCTGACCTTGGCCTTTAGTGCCATGGAAGGGCTAGAGACCCTCTGAGCTGCCCCTTGGCACTCTATTGCTGTTAAGATCTCATCCTCCTAGGGTGGCTTCTACAGACAACTTTTTTTCTCACCTGTACCTGCAGTTCCTTTGACATCTGACACTGGCGTTGGAGCAGGACTGCTATGTCTCCTCCGCAAGGCCCAAGTTTTCTTCTCACACTTGCTCACCCTCCTTCCACCGCTTATTCATCACTGCCCTTTCCCTTCTCCATTTGAAGCCAGATGTCAGAAGTCTGATTGCGAGATGAGTACAGATGTATTAGGTCTGTTTCCTCACTTCCTAATCCATCTCCATCCACTCTTTCGCCAAATTTGCACTGTTACAGTCCTGAACACCTCCAAGGGCCATGTTCCTCTGTCCAAATCTTACTTGACTTCCTAGCAGAAGGTGGTCTTATTCTCCCTCCCTTCCTGGAGCACCCTTTTCCTCTGCCTTAGTGCCACCACACCTGTTTTGTTTCCCCATCTTTCCTGTGGGGTTCTCTTTACACTGTTCCCCCTTTCTAGATCAATATCCCTGAACTTTGTGTCTTCTAGTTGCATCGCTGGTTATCTTCTTTATTCTAATAATGTCTTCTTTTGTGTGTATGTGGTCCCGGGGATTGAACTCAGGACCCTGTGCTTGACAGGCAAACACTTATTCTGCTGAGCTATATCCCTGACCCTTCTAATAATGTCTTAATCTGTGTTTCTATCAACATCCAGGGTGACCTTTGGACCCACATACCTCCAGCTGTCAGTTGAACACCTTTCTTGGCTATGGGATGCTGAATCATACTGAACATTTACAAATTAAATTCCCAGGTCTATTTCTAGTGTTCTGATTTTAGTGACCTCATGGTACATTCAGTGACACAGGCCAGAAACCTGGACTCCTCAGTCTCTTTAACCATGATATCTATTCACTCAGGAAATGTTGCAGCTCTCTTTCCTAAACACTTCTTATGTTTGTTTACTTTTAAAAAATTCTGCTGCCTATTTCTTCTTTCTTTCTTCAGATATTGGTTGGGGTCTTCCTATGTCAGGCTGTATGTTGAGTACTTGAGATATGGTGAGAAAGACTGACCTGGTCTCTTCTCAACAAGATGATAATCAGGGGAGGGAATGAAGATCATGTAAATTCTTTTTTTTTTTTTTTTTTTTGTAATTTGGTAAGGTTATACTGGGTCTGCAAGGTCTACAGAGTCTCACTACATAGATCGGACTCATAGTGATTTGCCTATGTTCAGCCTTCCAAAGAGTTGGGATTACAGGTGCACACTACCACGCCCAGTCTCAATCCTGTCTCAATGCACCCCAGTGGGGGTGGTCAGCACAACATGCCAGGGATTGAACCCAGCCCCTGTGTCTGCCTAAGCAAGCACTTCAATCTGCTGAGCTATTTGCCTGGCCCAAAATTGGAGAAGGATTTTTTTTTTTTTGCCAGTTCAGGCTGCCTTAAGGGCGGGTCTGGTGCACCTTGTAGAGCTGGGGATCAATCCGCGGTCCTATGTGCCCGACTGCATTTGCCCAAGCGGCGCTTTAAACAACTGAGCTATCTGGAAAGCTCCCCCCCACATCTAAGTTCTTATGTGAAAATAATTTAACAATTCCACTGTAGTCTCCATCCAGAACACTGCCACAGCTGTCCTGTCTGCATCCTTGCCTTTAGCCTGGTCCTCTTTACTGATTGTCACCTGTTAGCCAGAGTGATCTTTTAAAATACTGATCTTATCATGTCACTGTTTATAATTGCCATGGACTTCCACATGTGTCTCAAAGTAAGGGCTAAAATTGTAGATTTTTTCTTTTAGTTTTCTAAAACCATAAATCCAGGTCATCATTGTATTGCAGTAGAAAGCAGTCTACAGCTCTTCCATGGAACAGAATACACAGAGCAGCAAAACAGTTTCTTGCCCACCCACAGATCTACAAAGGAGAACAAATTATAACTTGAAGCTTGCTTAGAGATCTTGGAGTTAGAGCTGGGGCATTTAATTCTGCATTTAAAATGTTCCCTGGCATGAAGCTGAGCTTACCCGAGACATCCGTCTTCATGATGGCAGAGGTGTCACAAAGGCAACATGGAGCTTGAAGGACTTTGGTGAGACCCGTGTCCCTGTGTGTGCCTCCTTTCCTCTCCCTTCTTCACTGCCCAGCATGCGCCTCATCCACACATTCTTTCTCTGGAAAGGTAGGGGCCTTCAGTCACAATTTCTCATGCAGAGAGCCTTCAGATTGTTTAAAGTGGTTTTACATATCTTTTCCCTGAAATATATTCTAGTATGAGATTTTATTAGTAATTAACTTTTTAAAAAAGTAATACTTCATCTTGATAGAAAATGAAAGCTAACTAAGGGTGGTGATGCATACCAGTAATCCCAGCTATTCCAGAGGCTGAATTAGGAGGATGGAACAACTGAGGCAAACTTGGATGACTTACTCTGACCCTGATCGAAAATTTTTAAAAAGTGAGAGGGACTGTGGTTATACCTTAGTGCTCCTGGTCCTACAAGACAAACCAAACAAAAACCAAACCAAAATCCCATACATATACAGTTACATTCTCTTAATGAATAGAGGGATTTGTTCTAATGGTGTTTGTAAGTAGGA